>LPNX010170535.1:328464-349415 GCA_001517045.1 Pseudotsuga menziesii
GGATTCGAGCTCCAAGCTGCCTCTTCCCTTTCTTCGGTGGTGGAAATGGGCCAAAAGAGTCCTCAATGGTGAAAATAGCTTAATGGTAAGCTAGGGTTTCAAGAATAATTTCGGCAGAGGGAGGATGCTTATGATAATGGATATGGAATAATGGGTCTCCATCACTTATTTATAAAACCATGTGATTTAGGTCAGCTTTTTAGGGTTTTAGCTGTTTAGGGTTTCAGCTATTTAGGGTTTCTTCTTTTTTCCTCATTATTTTATATTTTTTATTCCTTTTTGGATATTTTTGGAGGAAAGAAGGATTTTATAGCCTTTTGGAGGCATTTTAAGCTTTTTGGTGACCTTTTAGATGGTTTAATGGGTTTTTGATGGAGATATGGTAGGAAAGTGGACAAATGAGCCATGTAATGGGGTAGATGAGGTAGTTAACCATTTTTGGGTGTTAACAGGTACCATATCATTTCCTTTTTTATGTGCCAAGTGGGTCTCGTCGTAAAGTAACTCGTAGAATCACCGATGACTGTGCAACCTCTTCTTCAACTGCGGGTGATGGTGGAACAAATGTGGAAGTGTATTCCATAATGGGCGTAGGTGAAGGAGTATCGATGCTTGATTCTTGAACAATGTCTGCACTGGAAATGGAAATTACCATACTTTGCAAAAAATCACCTCATCTCTTTGTAGCTGCAAACAAATAGCTCAACATACTCAGTTAGATCTAATAGAAATGAATGAAGCTTTGACACGAAGAATATATATGTTTACTCATTCAATCAATATTTCCTTTCATAAGATCAGGCAATAAATGGAAAGGTGGCATCGATTTCCATCACATGGAGCAATATTTCTAATCATTACAAGGAAACGACCAATCAAACCGTCACTTCGCTTGCTATTTCAATGGTAGTCATTATGCGTTAATGACATAAGTGACAAAAAATAATGACACCAAAATCTCCCATGTCCTCAAATTAACTGCTAGCCAATTGTCATTTGTGACCAAAATTGATTATGTGACGACAATTCTCTTCCTGCGATAAGCATATGGCCCGCGACACATTTCTTTTCTTGCGACAAACTAGGAGTCTTCACCACTATTTTTATTCTGCGACAAATTTTATTTTTCCTTGATAGACATATCGTATGTGACATAACACTCATAAATTTGAAACAAAACAATCATACTTTTGATAGAAATAACATGTATAAACAACACTTATAAATCTATGACTTTTTGTCTTTTTGTATTTTTATTTTGTCTTTTTCTCTTTTCTGATCATTTTTTTCAAACTCTTTTTGAATTCTCATTTGAACAAGTCACAGCGATCCTGGTAAGGATTTAGTCGAATTCCATTCACGAATCCTTTGAAAGTTGTTCCATCTAATTTCTGCAATTGCACCGCACCTCCTTCAGTGACCTGAATGATAACATATGGTCGTAGCCAATGTGTTCTAACGTTTCCTGGATGCTTCAAAAAATTACTGTCGTAGAGAAGAATAAGATCTCTGACCTGAAATTTCTTGTTCTTGATATGTCGATCATGCCAATATTTCTTTCGTACCTTCTCAACAGTATGATGATAGCCTGCAACAAACTTGTCTTCTTTGAATTGTACAAGCCACAACAATATTTCTTCAACAATGCTAACATCAACCATTTTAGTAATCACAACTATCCTTAGTCTGGATACAATATATTCCATTGGCATGACAACCTCTTGTCCATAAACCAGTCGAAATGGAGTTTTTCCTTTCAAATTCTTATAGATCATGCGATATGGCCATAGTACTGTAGATACCTTCTGGTCCCAATTATTTCTTTGAATATTGTAGATATTTGTCAATGTGTTCTCTAGGATCTTGTTGAATGCCTCGAAAATACCATTATCCTATGGGTGATATGCTGTCATATTTCTGTACAGGATCTATAATTCTTCAGTTAATTCATCGATCACCTGATTAATAAAATGTGTTCCCTGATCAATTATCAAAATCTTCGGGCATCCAAATCTAGTTAAAACATTGTTGAACAAATATTTTGTAGCAGCCGCAACGATACAATCCTTGATTGGTACTGCTTCAGGCCATCTAGTTAAGTAATTCTTCACAATGATAATGTATCATGCATCAGTTCTCTTTCATGGTGGATTAATATGTCCAATAAAATCAACAACCCATTTTTTTGAATGCCTGCAAAGTTAGTGACATTTCTTCTCATTGTGATGGATTTTTGTTCTTTAGCAGATATCATAGTTGTGACAATATTATCGAGCATCTGCACCTAGAGTAGGCCACCACAATCCTGCCTATAAGATATTTCACACTGTAGCTTTTCCTGCACAATGGACTCCTATGACACCAACACGTTCCTCATTCAAGAGCATTGTTCATTCGTTCTCCAAAAGACAATGTCAAAGAATTCCATTTGGTCCCATATTATATAAATGTCTGGATATCAATTGGAAATATGCAGCTCTCATAACTAACCATTTCTTTTGTGTTGTAGTGAGTCTAGATGGTGCATATCCTGTACTCAAGAATGTATACTATCTCTGTAATGGTCATCAAACATCTTGATCACAAATAATTGTGCATCTGGAAGACTATCATCAAGATTACCAGGTTCTTCTCCACTTTTGAGTCTCGACAGATGGTCAAATTCTGAATTTAGTCGACCAGGTTTAACAATAATCTCAAAATCAAATTCCTGGAAGAGAAGAATCCATCGACAGATCTCCCCCCCCCCCCCACCAACACTGGTTTATTGACCAAGTATTTCAACACTGAATGGTGTATGAACATATTGAAATGTCCACCTAAGATATAATTTCGAAATTTTTGAAGCACATACACCATATATAAGCCTTCTCTTTCTGTCGTGGTGTAATTCTTCTATGCAGTTGGAAATTTATTGCTAGTAAAGGAAATATTATTATCAATAGCCCCATCACTTGCTTTGTGAGTACAATATAGAGTGAGCCAAATGACACATCAACATGTATATGAAACTCTTTCTTCTAGTCTGGAAAAGCTAATATGGGTGTTGTAACCATCTTATTATTTAGGAGATCTAGACTCTCTTGGCATTGTTTTGTCCCCTGAAACTTAACATCCTTCTTTAGAAATTTATCTATGGGAGCTTTCACCTTTGCATATCCTCTGTTAAACTTTCAGTAATACCCTTTATGTCCTAGAATTATTCTCAACTACTTTATTGTTGTGGGTGGTGGTAGGTCAATGATGATCCCAATTTTAGTTGGATCGACCAAGATTCCATTGCAACAAACCATGTGACCAAACATAATTCCAAACGGGGCACAAAAAATACATTTCTTTAGATTCAAAGAAATATGATATTGTCAACATGACTCTAGCATCATTCTAAGGTTCTTGATATGATATTTTATGATCCAAAATACAATCCTATCATCAAAATAGACCTCAATAAGCTTATGAATTAAATCCTTAAAATCAACCACTACTATCCTATAAAAAATACCAAGAGCGTTCTTGAGTCCAAAGGGCATGACCATATACTAGAAACATCCCCACTCCATTGCAAATGTGGCCTTGTGTCAATATTCCTTTGCGATTATGATATGATGGTAGCCAGATAACCCATTAGTAAATGAATAAACTTCTTGACTGCCGACACTCTCCAATAACTCATCTGTAAATGGAGTTAGAAATGGGTCATGCAAGCACACATCATTCAGTTTCCTTAAGTCGACCTAGGTACACACTTCACCAACATTATTCTTATCTTGCACTACCATCAGAATGATCTACTCATATTCTTTGTCAGGTTCTATGATACCCGCATCCAACATTCGATCTAACTCCGTGTTAACTTTTTTCTATACCTTGGGTTTAGTCGCTATGACCACTGCTTAATAGGATTTGTGTCGGGATTCAATGGGATCTTCATTTATAAAAGATATCTGACAATGCCTTTCATCTCTAAAAATTTAATGGGAAATATATCCTGAAATTCATGTAGTAAATCCGTGATCTTCCCAACAGTCTCATCATCCCAATAATCTCCAATTTTGGTGAACTTTGGATTTTCTGGAGATCCAATATTTACTTTCTTGATTTTTAAAGGATTCAGAAAGTTTTCGTTTGATAGACCCGATCCTTCCACTGCGTGAGTTCCTTCATATTCAAGAATGTTTACATCACGTGGATCATCATCATATGGTTATCCTGTTACATTATAGCACTCCATCTGGTGCTACTCTGATTAAAATTTGTCATTGATGTAGGAATATCTTCAAATATCTTACTCTTAATTATTTGTAGAGAAGCATCAATCGATGGATGATCACCAAAAAATTCAAATGCCTTGTAAATATGGTAACTAAATATTCCAATTCTACTGTCCATTGTCGCAGCTTGACTGATGTATACAAGTTCTATGGTATCATGTCCAATGTGTGTACAAATTGATGGACCCATTCATGTCATGGACATGCCTCCCATGTCGCATGACAATATTCAATGTGCTCAACAGGATTAGTCAATCCCATGTACTTGTAGCCAATGTACATAAAATTTCCTCGAAATCAAAATTCCATTAATCTTCGACATTGGGACCATTCTGATATAGATTGTTTATGTGCGACCCACCATCTTGCTGGTGTAGCCTTTAGTGAAAAATCCAGGGCCGACAAGCACTAAGGATTTGTAACTTTTTATTCAAATTATGTAAGAAAATATGTCATATTAGGAAATCCATCATAAGTAGGTATATTAGATACCTAAATACCTACTCGTTGCATGGATTTTGTAATCCTTGAGTATATTCTCATGGACACTTCATGCAATTAGTTCTGCCAATTTTCCAAAGCTTCTCTAGAATCCGATGTGTAGGAACTAACGATTTACCAACTAAGTTTTTTGTCAGTCGTTGGATTCACATAATCCTCCATTGCAGAAGTAATGTTATAGATGAGGTTCGAATATCCACCCCATCCTTCAATATTCACCTGCTTGACAGTCTAGAGGATCAAGCAGTGCGGCCATCCTTATTTCTTCATCTTCAAATGTGAGTATCCTTTTCTTGAAATTGATGATGGTTTGGTTATGAATGGACCAAACAATCCCCAAAAGCATAGGATATGGATTCATATCATCAAAATTGTCGATCACCTCAAATTATGCATAAGTGCAAAGTCCCTCTATCTCGACATGAACTTGATTTAGTCGCTCGATAGGTAAAACCTTCACCTGATTTGCTAGTCTGAGTTGTATAGGAGACCACACTAGTCTCAGTTTTCCCATATTCTCCCAAGTTTTCCTAGTAAGAATGTTCACATCGGAGCCCAAGTCTAGGACAAGATAGTCCATGTCATAATATCCAATCTGGGCAGTCATTTGCAGTTCTTGTTAAGTCTTCAATCTTTTCCAGATATGATTAACACTCTTTTCTTTTCGCACATCTTCTTGAGCTTCTTCTATGAAATATGTCAATTTTGATACAACATATTTATCTTGGATTAGTGCTAAACAAATTTTAAAGAACTATTTTAATTTACTAACTGTTAGCACCCTGTAATTTTCCAATGGTTGCTGCAGGAAGTCACAGGGGAAACCATTTCAACCAACTTTAGACTGTATTCTAGCCGATACAACCACTGAGGGCTCTCTCTTGTCACAGAGAAAAGAAACACAGATGCATATATTTGGACAGCACGCAGAAGGCTAGATTTCTATAGGTAATAAGGCGTTGATAGATTTAAAAAAAATGGTAGAACAAACGTACAAGAGACTCATTGGGAAATGGAGTCAAGTCTTGAAGCAATCAAGGATATTATAACAAAAATGAGGAAGGGAATTTCCTTTGTATTCTAAGGAAAAGTAAGAAGTGCAAATAGTCAAATATTTTGAAAGAGTGGAGAGAGGAAAAGGGAAGAAGCCCAATGAAACAAGAGGCACCTATCCGAGGGCGAATATCTTGCACCACCTTTAGTAGAATAAATAGTAAAGGCTAGTATCTGTAGTGGAGCATAGGAGATGAATTCCAAAGAATTTACCAGAAAACAATAACAAATGCAACATATGATACAGGAGTGCTTAGCTGAGAGTGAATTCCTTGTATACTAATCTAGAGTGCATTAGCAGAAATAACACATAATGAAAGTGATAAACAAGAAACACAGACTGAATGCAACCACCGTGATGAATATCAAAAACACAGGAGCATATTTCTCATTAATACTTCTAAGAGAGTTAGATAGAAAAAATGAGAGCAGAATGATTTCTGAATGAAAATTCCAACCCTTGCCTCATCAATTGAGGTCTTATTTATAATGCTGTGGCTCCCAGGACCAACCCCGAAACATAGCCTAATTCTGTTACAAAAATTAGGAATCAAATCCCAGATCATCACTCAAATCCTAACTTTTTTCTTAGGTGGTAGGGATGCCATAATTATTTACCCAAATCGTCCTTTCAGTACAACATCCATTATGGACCCAAAATGGCAATGCAAAGTATAAGATGCACGCTTGCTTTCCCTGATGGTGATTCCTAAGATATCCCTAACGGTTTTGGTTTCTTAGGAATGATCCGCTTCATTGAACCTCACCAGTACTCCAACTGAGCGTCGCATTCATGCAGATCCCTTACCCTTGAACACCTTGAGTAGCGTGACGTTGCTTTTTGGCTGTAGATCTCCTCTGCATAGAGATCATCTGTCACTTGTTGTGGCCATTTGCACAATTTTACTGTCGTTACCTTGGTTAGCCTCCTTGCAGCTTTCATCGATAAAGACGCTGCACACCATTGATTCGAACTGTATCAGATCTCAGCCATTGATATATGAGGGACCCTTGAGCAGGTCGCACTGACCTCCTTTGCTAATCATCGTGCACCTTTTCCACATGAAACTTGCCACCACCATGGATTAAACGCGTTGTAAGATCTTGGACATCCATATGCGTGGGCCCTACTATCCCACCACAATTCTCTACCTTGCTAACTGTTGCCCATGTTGTTCATCATGAACTGTGTTCCCGCCTTAGATCGTAAGTGTCAGAGGATCATGATCGTTGATGGTTTTGAAGGGAGGTATGAATTTCAGGATCCTTCACAGTTAAATATGTCATGCTTCTTCCCTACGGAAAAAGTCTCCTACTGTTGATATGACTTGGCTGTGCACTTACATTGTTGCTTTCCAGGATTTATGGGGTCTATATGCATCTACGAGATTTTCTCTTTGATCCTGTCTATCCAGATTATTGTCCCATCAACTCGGGATGGGGAAATCCCCCCTGTGCCAGTTCCCTTCAAAATATTAGCGTTGGTGTGAGCCAGGTGCTAACAATGAATCCAACTCAGGGATTTATCCTCCCTATGAGGTAGAAAAGAACCATGTAGGCCATGTGTCTTATCCATTGGATCACCCCAACCTCTCCTGCAACTTCAAAAATTACCTGAAAAACAAACTTAATGATGGCGTCTCTTGAAGATATTACAGCCTTCATCTCATGTTTTAAATCCTATCAAAGAGCCATCCATGCATGTAGTATAATTTAAAACAAAATAAAACGGTATATACAATGATAGTGGGACTGAGTCCTCCGAGCCTCCCATTAATCGGAGCTCTGGATACCCATTTCACCTTCCATCTCCTCCAATACATAAGCATTCTTTCCCTTAAAGGTAGAGATCTTGTACGGGCCTTTCCATAAGTGATCAAATTTTTCATGTTTTCCTTTCTCTTCGCAAGGTGCATCCCACTGTAACACCACATCACCTATCTGGAATCGTTAGGTTTGGTTCTTTTATCAAAAATTTCCTTCATCTTGTCCTAGAAAAGCTAGGTCCTGACGAATATCTGCTCTCTTTGCTGCTGTAGCTCTACTAATTGATATATCGTCCTCTAGGTGGGATGAGTTTCAACGTCCTCCTCTTGTAACATTCTCATCATTGGCAAGCTTAGGGAGTTAGGAAAAAATACTTTTGAACCATAGACTAGTTGGAATGGTGAGGTGCCCATAGATTTCTTTATGCTAATTCTGTCAGTCCACAAGGCGTGGATTAGTTTGGTGTGCCAAGCCTTCTTATTTTCCTGCAACAACTTCTTTATGATCCTCATGAGGATCTTGTTTGAGGATTCTGCCAGTCCATTCCCTTGGGGGTAGTAGGTTGTAGAATGCCCCAGCTGTATTTGGTATTTGAAATAGAAGTCGATCATTTTATTTGACTTAAAAGCTGGAGAATTATCAGTAATTAATTTCTTGGGAACACTAAACCTAGACACGGTATGCTCCTCCAAAAATTGCATGATTACTGTTTTGGTGGCTTACCTTGTGGGGATGGCCTCGATCCATTTTGTGAAGTAATCCGTGGCACCTAGTATCCATCTATGTTGCCCCAAAGAATGGGGATTGATCTCCCTAATAAAATCTAGTCCCCATTGCTGGAAAGGGGCTTCGACCTGGATAGGATTTAAGGGCAATGATACCATCTTTCTCCTACCTTAAAAATCTGACATTTATGGCAGGACACTACTTTCTTATGGGTGTTAGAGAATATCGTAGGCCAATAGAATCCCTCCCTCATAATTTTGTTTACCATGGTATTCTAGTAGTGATTCCCTCCACATTCCCCTGTGTGGAACTTTTGAATAAGTTTCTTAGCCTCGTGCTCGTCCACACAATTTAGTAAAATTCCCCCGGGCTCTTTCGAATACAACTTCTCATTTAGGATGAAGAACCTTGTCACCTTCTGTTTGAGGAATTTGGCTTTGGTTTTATCCTTGCCATGCAGATCCTGCAAATGCTGTAGAACAAAAATGACATCAGCGTACCATGGTGATGATAGAAAGTACTCACCTATAGGGGGGGTCGACTGTCTCTAAGGCTCCTGCTCTTTAGCTGACAACTCAATGATCATATGTAGGTTGACAGCATCGCAGTTGGACTGGGAAATAATTTTGGCTAGCCCCTGGCCTTTCACCGACTTTGTGGGTTTGATTTCTAGATCGTACTCGAGCAAAATTAAAATCCATTTTCCCCTTCGTCCCTTCGGATCTGGTTGGGTCAAGATGTCTTTCACAATGCTGGTAGTCACATGGGATATAACATGGTAATGTAGGATGCATACTCTAAAATAATTTAGAGCCTGCACCAAAGCATATGATTTCTTGTCCAGGATTTTACACTTCAAGGGAGCATCCATCAAAGTCTTGCTGTAGAATGTGATGGGATGCTCATATCCTTCGTGGTTCTTTTGCAGCAGCACTCTTGCCACTGTGTGCTTGGAGGAAAAAGAGAAGATGAGGAAAAATTTGGAGAAATATGGGCTCACAAGGACAGGTGCCTTGGCTATGGCCCTCTTTATGCCCTCGAAGGATTGTTTGGATTCGGGCATCCACTTGATCTTTTGGTCTTTCCCTAACATGTTAGTTATATATTTTATTGTTTCAGGAAATGTAACAATAAATATTCCAAGGAAATTTACCTTTCCCAAGAATGATTGCACCATTTCCTTGTTCCGAGGGAGCTTGATTTTGCTAATAGCCTCGACCCTCTTGGGATCTATCTTGATGCCTTCTTGGAATATTATATGCCCAAGAAGCTTTCCTTCCTTCATAGCAAAGAACAATTTTTTAGGATTAAGGGATATGCCAAATTTCCTACACTTTTTGAATGTTCTCAACAGGTGGGAGACATGTTTTTCATCAGACTTGGAGAAAACAGTGATGTCATCCAGATAGATAACCATGATTTTATCCTTTTCATCGATGAATTCTATGTCCATGGCCCGCTGGAACGTTGCACCCACGTTCATCATTCCAAACGACATTTTAGCATACATGAAGGTACCCCAAGGAGTGGTGAAGTCATCTTCTCTTGGTCATTTGGATGAACCACAATCTGGTTATAGCTCAAGAAACCATCCAACATGGAGATCCTCTAAGATCCACTACTCTCTGAGAGATATGGTCCATTTTGGGAAGAGGGTAACGATCCTTCAAGGAAACTCTATTCAATTTTCTGAATTCGATACAAATTCTTATTTCCCCATTCTTCTTTCTAACAAGAACCATATTCTCCACCCAACATGAGAATCAAAGGGCTACAATGATTTTGGATTCGAACAATTTCTTGATCTCCTTTTCCACCATGGGAAGCAACTTGGGATTCATCCTTCTAAGATTCTATTTGAAAGGCATCTCATATTTTTTGATTGGTATGGTATGTTGGATGATGCTGGTGTCGTAATCCTTGAGGTCCTTGTAACTGCAAACAAACACATACAAATATTCTTTCATTAGTGAGATATACGTCTGTTTGGATTTAGGCGAGAGGGTCCTTTCTATTTTGATGATATTAGGCTGCTCTTCTGTCCCAATATTCACCTCTTCCCCATATTCACAGTTTGGGACTAATTGGGGCTCTCTTGCTACATCATCCAGATCAAATATCTTCTCTAGAGGGACCAGACCCCCGGGGCTGGAATTTCCCTTTAGCTACATAATTACTTTTCCACACAGGTTATTCTCATACCCCTGCTGGACCTCAGGCTCCTACAATTCAGACCCCCAAACTCTTTCCTCATCATCTTCTTTGGTGTCATCAACAGCAATGGACTCCTCTTCCCGAATCGCTTCCTTCAGATCCACCGTTTGGTTTTGCAAAGGCTCTTGAGTGGGGGAAAATTCCTCCTAAAATTCATTTTCTTTGTCGACATCTGCTCCCTCAAACTCCCCAGTGAGAGTGATGAACTGGTGGATTTGTTTATCATCTTCGAACACTTGCCATCTCTTCACATTATTTGGGATGATAGGTTTGTTCTTGAATTCAATTTCAAATTTCCCTATAGGATGTGTGGGGACATTGAAATATGCTAGCGAGGTAGCCAGGGAATCCACCACGCAGTTCTATACTTTAGGAATTAGTTTGAAGTTGGATTCCTTGAAGCCTTCTATGAGGTCCTTGGTGGCATTTCGGTAACCCCTTATCTGGTGATTTCTTGCTTGATAGTCGCTGGTCATTTGCTTCATTACCAACTTGGAATCTCCACGTAACACCACCCTCCTGACCTAGAGTTCCTTCAAAGTCGGGATTTCCAATATCATCACTTCATATTTTGCTTCATTACTTGTATAATCAAAAGAAAGCTTGTAGGAATACCTCAAAGCGTGGATTCCAGGGGGCCTCATCCATATCCCTACCCCTTCTCCTCCTCTACAAACTGAGCCATCAAAATCCACATCCCATATTTCGCCTAACTCCTCTTCAGTAGGTACTAAGGAAACATTCTAGAAATGGGAACAGTCTTCATCTCCATCTGTAAGGAAAATTGCGGAACCCATCTCTGTGTCCAATGAGTATATGGGGTGGTTTTGTGTCCTATTAGCATTGGTTACCATATATGCCAACTTTTTCTCTCTGAAAGGTCTTCTTTGTATCCCAAAAAAGGGAATAGTGGCATACAACATGTCCATCTGGAGGGCGCTTTTGAGCTTGGCCACCCAAGATATAGATAACAACATTCTGAACTTTGCAAGAATGTTAGCCACCACCACATCCATGACCAAGGTTTTAGCTGGGATGTGAGCAAGAGAGATGACAAAGTCTTTGATGAGACCCATGCATTTGACTTTAGTAGAATCAAAAGAGAAAATATCATTGTAGGGTCTAGTCACTTCCAATTCTAGTTGATCCATGATCCTTCTAGGAATCAGGTTGTGGGAGGATCCTGAATCGAGCATGGAATTATGTAGGATGGAATTATGTATATTCAAGATAACATAGAAAGGGGGGACTTATTCATCGGAGGGTTCGTTTACCCCTGAACAGGATGGTGGGCCTATTGTCTTACAAATTCAAGCTATTTGATATGGTGGAGATTTCCCCCGGGGGTTGCAAAATTGTGGAAATCTTGGAATGATATTCTGAATTCTTCAGTAGTTCATTGAGGGGTACAAATATTTTAATCTTCACAATTTCAACCTCCAAGTTGAAAGAAGCATGTTCCTGGTTAGAGCTCTGGGGATTGTATTCCCTTCGTTTCTTCCCTTTGGGCTCCAGAACATTTTTGGAGTTATCTATGGGAGGTGGATCAATTTTAGGATTGCCAGAGGAGGCTTTGTTCACTGCTTCTCTATTTTTCATGATTGGGACATCTATGTTCCTCAGGCTGATATGTCTCTGCGCATCTAGGACTGTGAGATGATACCCTCTTTTGAAGTCATTTGTCTCACCTGGAAGTGTCTCTCCTCTTTCTAAGAAAGCATTGTCATGTTCTTTTTTGGTGATAAAGGTGACAAGGGGTTCAATATATAGTGGGTGGGTTTCATCCTCAGTTTGAATCTCCCAATCTTGGTCCATGAAATTCATGGATGTCTAACAAGTGGGTCAGGAGGATTCCTTTGACTATTCTAGGAAATTTGAGGCCTTTTGGCATTTAGATTCCTATTTTGCTGTTCTTGGTTTTTTGTGGGAGGGGGCTTGCCATCTACTGAGAGAATCTCCATCATTCTTTCCATGGTTCTCACCATTGTGTCAATTCTATCCTCTTGCGAGCTCGAAGTGGAGGGCTGTTCTAGTTCTTTGTCAACCTTTTGCTCCCCTTCCTCTCTTCTCCATTCCACTTCGTGTCTTTTCTTCTTTCTTGCAGTGACTAATTTCACTTCTATCTCTATGGTGTCTTTCATCATCGCTGCTAATGAAGTTGATCTTCTTTCACTTAGCCATAAGGAGAATTCACCATCGAAATATTCTGGGTATTAGAATTGAGCAGAACCTATGGGAGGTTTAAATTGAGCATGGATATAATTTTACACTTTCATGAACCTATCTGAGAATTCTTGGATAGACTTACTCTCCTTCCTCCTCATGGAATGATATTGAGAGACATACTTCTTTGGGTTCTTTGGATCTTCCCATTTTTCTTTGAAAGGATCCTCAAAGGATTGATAGCTTATAATAGAGTCATCCATGAGGTTTTTATACCACTTCCTCGATTCTACAACAAGGGTTTGAGCAAATATCCTAACCTTAACATCATCGTTCTCTACCTCTTCTAGGTCCACCCAATCCGAAAACCACCCCAGATGCTCTTCAGCCGAGTACCCTCTTTCTCCATATAACTGCCTGAGCCTAGTGGCATATCCCAGGGGGAGGTTGTGTAGAGCCACATGAAGGCATATAGGATAAAATCTATTGGCCATACTTGGGGGTATAACTTGGTTTACTAGAGGGGTTGGGACTGTTGTGGTAGGAATAGATAGGCTATGAGGTATATAAAGGTGGCGGGGAGTGGCGAAATCAAGAGATGAAGGCAAATTTTGTCCAGAAGTAATGGGAGATGGGGGTGTGAAGGGAAACTGCCTTGCATTGTCAATATTTGACAAGGATTGATCACCAGCAGATGTGAGGAACTCAGGGTATGGTAGGTACGGGAAACCTCTGCCTAGAGGCTCTGAGGTCTGAGGTGTCCAGGAAATGCGGGGGGAGTCAAATGCAGAGGTGTCAGATTCTAGGTCAGGGAGGCTAGATTTAGATTTAGTTATGGGAAGAGCTAACCCACACTCCTCATTGCAACATTCAGATATATCACCAATAGAAATAACACTATTAGCTGGAAAAGACAAATTCTTGACTAACCTCTACAGCCTGTTGGCCTTTCGAATCAAAATTTAAGGATCAAAAAATTCTTGGATAGAATTTGCATCAGGATTTATTCTTGTATGGGTTCTTCTAGTCGCCATTATTTCCCAGTGGAGACACTTTCACATTTTTCGTGGAGTCGCCAGAGCATGTGCAACCAATTGTGTGTCTAGGACCGACTACTCAACTGGTTCGTAGAACTAAAGTTGTGTCAACTTTCTCGAGGAGATAATAGAAATTAGGCACCCCGACAATGGTGCCAAGATGTTAGCACCCTGTAATGTTCCAGTGGCTACTACAAGAAGTCAGAGGGGTAACCATTTCAACCAACTTTAGACTGTATTCTAGCAGATACATTCAGAGAGGGATCTCTCTTGTCACATAGGAAAGAAACACATATGCATAAAGCTTTGGACAACATGCATAAGGATAGATTTCTATAGATAACGAGGCGTTGATAGATTTAAAAAAAATGGTAGAACAAACATACAAGAGAATCATTGGGCAACAAAGTCAAATCCTGAAGAAATCAAGGATATTATAGAAAAAATGAGGACGGGAATTTCCTTTGTATTCTGAGGCAAAGTAACCAACGCAAACAGTAAAATATCTTGAAAGAGTGGAGAGTGAAAAAGGGAAGAAGCCCAGTGAAACAAGAGGCACTTATCTAAGGGAGAATCTCTTGCACCACCTTTAGTAGAATAAATAGTAAAGGCTAGTATCTGTAGTGGAGCATAGGAGATGAATTCCAAATAATTTACCAGAACACAATAACAAATGCAACGTTTGATACATGAGCGCTTAGTTGAGAGCGAATTCCTTGTATACTAATCTAGAGTGTGTTAGCAGAAATAACATATAAATGAAAGTGATAAACATGAAACATAGACTAAATGAAACCACCATGATGAATCTAAAAAATGCAGGAGCATATTTCTCATTAATACTTCCAACAGAGTTACAGAGACAAAACGAGAGCAGAATGATTTCTGAATGAAAATTCCAATCCTTGCCTCATCAATTGAGGTCTTATTTATAATTCCATTGCTACCGGTACCAACTCCAAAACTAAGCCTAATTCTGTTACAAAAATTGGGAATCAAATCTTGGATCATCATTCAAATCCTAACATTTTTTTGTGGTGGAAGGCTTGCCATAAAGATTTACTTGAATCAGCCTTTCAGTACAGCATCCACTCCGGACCGAAAATGGCAACGTAGAGTATAAGATGCATGATCGCTTTCCCTAATGGTGACACCCAATATCTACCTAATAGTTTTGGTTTCTGAGGCATGACCCACTTCACTGAACCTTTCTAATACTCCAACCGAGTGTCACATTTGTGTAGACCCCTTACCCTTGAACACCTTGAGTAGCATGACGTTGCTTTTCTGCCATAGATCTCCTCTGCGCAGAGATCATCCATCGCTTGCTATGGCCATTTGCACAATTTTTCTGTCTTTACCTTGGTTATCCTCCTTGCACCTTTCATCGACAAAGATGCTGCACACCATTGATCCAAATCACATTAGATCTCAACCGTTGATAGAGGGACCCTTGAGAAGGTCGCACTGGCCTCCTTTGCTAACCGTCGTGCACCTTTGTTGCGTGAAACCTGTTTCCACCGTGGATCAAACGCGTCGTAAGATCTTGGCTGTCCATATGTGTGGGCCCTACTATCCCATGGCAATGCTCTACCCTGCTAACCGTCGTGCATGTTGTCACCTCGAGTTGTGTTCCCACCGTAGATCGTAAGTGTCAGAGGATCGTGGTCGTCGATGGTTTTGAAGGGAGGTATGAATTTCGTGATCCTTCACAGTAAAATAGGTCACACTTCTTCCCTATGACGAAAGTCTCCCGATGTCGATCTGACTTGGTTGTGCACTTGCATCATTGCTTTCCAGGATCCGTGGGGTCTAGATGTGTCTGCGATATTTTCTCTCTGATTCCTCCTGTCCACCTTATCTTCCCATCAACTCGGGATGGGGAAATTCCCCCTATTCCAGTTCGCTTCAAAATCTTAGCACTAGTGTGAGCCAGGTGCTAACACTAACCTTTCCCATTAGTTTATGTCGAAACAACTGATCAAATCTCCGAGGCATCTCCAAGATTGGTCCTTCATATGATAATAGATAAAGTTGTAGAAGTTGACACTTAATTTATGTCGACAAATTCTTATTGCATGTCCAAGAACACTTATTTTTGTTTGTGGACATCAAATGCAACTTTCTTTTATGGTGCTGTTCAGACTCACGATTGTCCATACAGTTATTCTTAATCAACTCCGGTCCCAACACCTCCTCTTTCCATGACAACAATATTTGTTTCCCTTTATTCAACAATATATCTTTTGTATGATCGAAGTAGGATTTCGAGGCAGATTCTAATTTCCCACATTCTTGGCCTTCCATTTCACAATCAACTGAGGACATTAATCGACAATATTATCAAAATATTTACATTTTGTCTAACATTTCCTAGGCCCAACAAGTCTTGACACATTGTGCCACAATAACAAAAAATAATAATAACAATGTCCGGGGCTTAAATTCCATGGTATTGCACGGAGGCAATCTGCATGTAGTTCAGAAAAGTTCTGCATCTGAGAACAAGTGAAATCCATCTTGTATTATGTTGTTATTTTATATAACGAATTCTCTTTCCTATCAAAAAATGTGTTAATATCTTATTCTTTGTTATCTTGTAAATCCGACACATTTATTTGCAATTAAATGATTATATTTGTAGTTTTCTATTTGTATCTTTGCTTGTGTTGATGATTGCATATCATTGAAGATACATTTGGATCAAAATTTGAAAGAGGGATATTCTACAAACATTGGACTAGAGGTAGTAATTTTTTCCCTTAAAGTTCTTATTTCTATTTAAACTATAAACTATTTAAATTGCATTTTTAGGAAGGAATGTTTGAATTTTTTATGGGCATCACTATGTGGTGATCTCACCCAAATATCACTAGGGTAGTAAATAATCATGAAATACCACATCCTCCTCTACACACCCCATATGAGGGTCCTTGTGATTATTTTTTGCAGCTTGGGTGATACCTTATCATGTCCTTAGATTATTGAAAATTCCGACACATGTAGGGAACTTGTTGGCGAACCCTGGATCTGTTTGACATCATCCAATGATTATGAACATTAGAGGGTTGGTAAATCCCTAGAAGAAATTGGCCATGTCCAAATTGATTGAATTTGGCAATCCAAATGTTATGCTTTTAAGGAAATCATAGGAGGTGGGGATAAACTAGTTGGGAGTTTAAGTCTTTACTCAAAGGGTGGGATTTTGTTTATATTGATGCAAATCCATTTTTAGGAGGGACTATAACATGTTGAAATTATACATAGATTTTCTTAATTATTTTCTTCATTGTCTAAGGCTTCTACACAAAATACCTTAGAAAGAGTCTTGATCAAAACGCCTTGGTTATGACTATGTATGGCACCTATGAGAATCAATAAGGTTTTGAGGAGTCTTTTTTTCCTCTGTCAAATTTGAAAGAAGATAATATGCCTGTAGAAGGGGACTTTAACTTCACCATTCACATATATAAAGTTTGGGTTAAAACAATGAAGGATTATGAATTAGTGGATTTATTTATTCATTATATAGTTCAAGTTGGATTATGGATGTTGAACTTTCTTCTCTTAGTACTAATGGAGAAACAACAAGGTGGGAAGGCTAGAGTAACATAGAATTTTGACAAATTTCTGTTGTCCGAATATGTATTAATTTAGTATATAAGGTTAGATCTTGGGTTGGAGTAGGTGTAGGATTAGATAACAATCCTATATATTTGCAATTGGAATTGAAGGATGCTAAAATTTCTAGTCCTTTTAAGTTAAATCTAGTAGGCTAAAAGCATATGATTTTCAAGATTAAAATAGAAGAGAGTATAAATGTTTTGATGTGGACTTGAAATGGATCAACAAGTGTTTATTTTTTATAGGGATTTGAGGAATATCAAAAGTAAATGGGAAACTTGGGAAATAGAGAACCATAAGAACACGATTAGTATTTCAAAGGATACAAAGCTAGATATTTTGACATTATTTGAAGGGAATGTTGAAGAAAGGTAGAGGTAAAGAATTTGGGAATATAAAGAGAAGGTTTTTGGAATGTAGTGAATCTTAGTGTAGGATGGAAAGTAGGGGAATTTTGTTGGAAAAAGAATATGATAATACCAAACATTTCCATCAATTTTTCCAATCATAAAAAGAGAAATAACATTATTTGTGAAATGACAAATGAAGAAGGGGTTTTAGAGAGAAATTTCAAAGATATAGCTCAATTGGGTGTTAAGTGTTCTCATGTTGTTTATAAAGAACCAAAAAGAGTTAACATTGCATAAATTGTTAAATTATAAGAAGAAACAAGGTGACAAGAACAAAAACAAACCATACAGGTACAAGAAGGAATCTTTGATGTTTTCTACTATGAGCAGAAAGGTCATAAGGTTGATGATTGTTGGCACTTTGGTTTATGTTCCCTTTTTGTATTATATGCCACCAAATGACTACCTATTAGAAGAAACACAAAAATATAAGGAAGAACATGAAAATGAAGAGAATGAAAAGAATATCTTATAATTGTGTGAAAATCTTCCACCATTTGTTAACTGGACACTTGGAAGCCTAGTGTTGGAGGCTTCATCTAGAACTGCATCCTGGGGACCACACATCTAAGACACAAGTTTGGGGAATCAAGGATAAGTGTAAATAAGATATTTGATCACATATAGACGAATGAGGAACAATTACTCAAGTAATCATGCTATACAAGACGCTACTTCAATCTTGGATGGAATTTAAGCAATGATGCTAGGAATAGAGAGCATGTTTAGAAGAGAAAAACATGTTATACATTTGAGTTGAATATTTTTGGGACCAAAAATCCCACGAATGGGGAGGTTATCCAAAATAGATTTGAATTAATCTCTCTTCCAAATTGTGTAAACAAAAATACTTGGAAAAGTTTGAAGACACAAGCACACAGGCCACATGAAGGTGAAACAGATCACTTGATGGTTTGGATTCCAAGGTAGAATTATATTAAAGAATTATTTATTGAGGAAAATACAACAACAACAACAACAAAATAATAATGGCATAATAATATAATATTAACTAGAGAAAAAAGGTATAACTCTTTATGAAGAGTTGCATTAGATGCCCTTTAAATGATTATATATACAGAAAATTCTATCTTGTAAAATATCATATCTTATTTATCAAATTTAATATTTATTCATGTATTATTTGTATTTTCGAAAGTGGAAGTTCGAGAAGTTCCATTAAACATATTTTTACCATTACAGTGGTTATAGAGCCCCTTCTTAGGATTTTACGTCGGCCTTTGGCTAGAATTTTGGACATTTTCTGATCTATTTCATAGTTTTTGAACTAATTAGGTATATATTTGAAATCTAAAGTGTAAAAGAATTATTAAGGCCACTAAGGAGTAAATTAGATTTGAACTTGTGTGGGGAAGGTAACAATCATTCCTCCCAACCACCTAGTCTACAAGAAGTATTAAGGGGATTTTTATTATTATTGAAGAGTATAGTATACTATACAAGATAAAATATGTCTTTCTTTGATATATATTGGGATAAGAAGCATAATAAAATGGAGTCTCACGACGAAAAACAAGGAATATTCTTGCAACATTTAAAAAAATATGCATACCCCATATTAAAAATTGATGCGCTTATTCAAGAGAAGTCTATCTGCACCACTATTATCCTAAAAAAGAAGAAAATTTGTATAAATGTTAACCTAGTAAACCAATTAATGCTTTCAAAATTAGATATAATTTACAATAACACTATTATTCATGATGAGAAATATGCGCTTAAGAACCTACAACTATATGTTGATGATTACAAGGTGCTAAATCAATTCAATATTATTTATGTGGTATCATTGGAGAAATACAAGGTTGATATAATTCTAGGGTCACCTTGGTTAGATACCTTGGGTACCTTCATGTTCAATACAATTTTTTTTTTTTTACATTTCCTTACAAAAAGAAGAATGTCACATTCTAGGATGTTACATTGAATTCAAGTTTAAGAGTTGTGTCGTCTGAAGATTTCAAATACATCTCAAAGGTTCTTTCACAAGAAGATCACAAATCAATACATAAGATGCAAAAATAATTTGATAAAGTAATCATGGACAAATAAGAAGAGATCTCTCGTCTAAGATATCACAATTAGAATTTTCTTCTTCAAATCAAGAAGGCTAAGGACAATGCACAATACAATCAAAATCTAGAAGAGGAGAATCAAGATCTTCATAACACACTATATAAAATATCAAAGAGAATGGTCACCTTAATAAGCATGAACAATGTCTAATAGATCAGATTCAAAATCTTAAATATGATGAGAAATTGCAAGATGAAATGATCAATAATATTAAGAATGATCAAAATTCATTGGAAAAAGAAGCAAATACAAATTTAGTCCTTGTCACAGTTCAAAAAGAAGCCAATCTAGTAATAAAAAAAACAACAAGAAATCCTTATTGACACCAAAATTAGAAGAATCATTTTGACCAATGACGGGGTCAAAATGAACATAAACAAAAGAGTTATAATTTTAGAACACAAAGAAGATAAAATCAACAAACTAAGCAGAAAACAAGAAGTTCCATCCAACAAAGGCATCAATGAACAACTCCAATGAAGACAGATCTCAGATGGATCACTTCACAAATGATGCAACATTTTTTCTTGGGAATTAGTAACTCATATGATCTCATTTCATCAAGTGTTGTAGTTACTAACACAAAATATCGAGAGATGAAATTACAAGAAAGAAATCAAATGTAAGCCTTTTCTTTAATAATCTTTGAGGACAAAGCTTCGCTTAAGTGAAAGACATTGTTCTATAAAAATATAACATAATATATACATATATAATAATAATAATATAAAAATTGGGGAGGCAGGTGCGGGGGGGATTCTCTTGAATCCCGGAGGACAGGTTGAACATACCTTTGCTTGGGGGCTTGGAAGAAGGACTAACAATGAAGCCGAGTGGATGGCCCTCCTTCAGAGCCTGCACATTCTCAGGAAAAATAAAGTTCATAAGGCTTTGATTCTGGGGGACTCTAGACATGTCATTTATAAACTAAACATGGGATATAATGAAGGAGCTGTCCAATGTAGGCGACTTTATGAAAAAGTCAAGGTCCTTATGTCCAGCGGATTCGAAGCATATCATATCCTCCGGCACAACAACTCGGCAGCCGACAGTCTAGCAAATGGGGGAGCTTCTCTTTTACAAGGGCA
>LPNX010170535.1:349988-425100 GCA_001517045.1 Pseudotsuga menziesii
CGATGGCTCAGGTGATAAAGAAGATGGAGGACACAGTTAGTTACACTTTGAACCAGGTGAGCAATCATGATGCTCGTATTGACGACAATGAGAGTCGCCTGCTTGAAATTCAGGGGCAGGTTGAACGAATTGCTGAGGACTTGCAGAAATTCATCTCTATGAATCAGAGCAACAGAGTCCATGTAGCTTCTGGCGACAATGTGCTTCCAATGGAGGAGGAGTCTGTCCTGCAGCCAAGAGGCAATCCTTAGCTCTCCTTTGTATGGCTTAGCTTATATGTTTTTCTGTCTTTTAATTAGCAATCAGTTTGTAAGGGTTTACAAAACTCTAGGCTCTATAAATTCTGAACAGTCACATTTTGAATTTTGTAAGGAACTGCAGTGGATGATCCCATGGTGCTGCCTTTTTGATGAGTGCAGACACTCTATGCTATTTTGCCTGTACTGAATGGCTGTGCACAGCCACTTTTTAAATATATCTTTTTCTGTTTCTGTAAAAAAAAAAAAAATAATATAAAAATATAAAATTAATTAGTGAAAAGGTGTAACTCTTTATGAAGAGTTGCGTTAGACTCCCTTTAAATGAGTATATATACGGGCAATTCTATATTGTAAAATATCATATCTTATTTATCAACGTTCATATCTATTCATGGATTATTTGTATTTTTGAAAGTGAAAGTTGGAGAAGTTCTAGTAAACGGATTTTTATCGTTACATCTTGGTTCGTTATAAGTTCGTAGTTATACTCTGTGTAAGTTAGGGTTTTTTACTTGTCCAGAAACTAGTCTCAAACAATTGTTCTAGGTAAAATTGTTTTATTTGAAGCTTAAGAGATCCAAATTGAGTGCCACCTATGGAATTAAAAGGAAGAAAAACCATAGTTTATGTGGTGAAAAATTCAAAAGTAGAATAGGAAAAGAAGACATTTCAATCCATACAAGACCATTCTCTCGAAGGGCACAAAATAAAAATTTTTAAGAAAGTTATCATAACTCTTTCTTGGCACATAAAAATTGGGTAAAAAATATGGTGTTGCGAAGAAGACACACACGAATACTACAAAATAAAATTTTAGACTCAAGGGGTCCAAACATTTAGAGTAATTTAGGAGTAAGATCGACTACCAAGATAACCTAGAAACTAGGGTTTCTAAAGGCATGTTAACTTGACACTTGCATAAATTTTGATTGGAATATCTATCTTGGGTGATTGAAAAAGTGTGATAAAGAGGACACATAGAAAAATTACAGGTAAATAATGTTTTTGGCTTACATGGAAAGGGTTCCTGCAAAAAAAATACACCAATTAAACCTTGAGAGAGTTCAACCATGACTCATGAAGAAAATGAAGAAATGTTTAACCAACTATCCAATTTGGAGGATAAAGATAAGGAATTGAATGATAAGTCAATGACAGATGTTCAATTAGTAAACAATATATATATATATATATATATATATATATATAAATTGACTTGAAAAATATAGATCAAAAGATGACTACTAAAGAGGATCTTGAAGTTATGAAGGGGGTAATTTTGAATGCGATGAGACATTTCTTTCCTTATAATTAATCTATTCACTAAGAGGATAAGGAGTAAAAGAGGGACTTGTCACAGTCACATATTGAGAAAATTAGAAAACAATAAGAGAACAATATTTTAGAGTCCCCGACACTTGATCATTCATCACTCCATAATCCACATCATCATGGGTTCAACCTGAGACCAAATAACTACTTCATTCCCAAGATTCATATGAGAAAGTTTGATTGCAATGATCGGATAACATGGATATTTTAGATGGATCAATTCTTTGAACTACACCAAGTGTCAACTTTAGAAAATGTAACTATTGAATCTTTGTTTTTAGATCCTGAATCTGTATGGTACCAAAGGCTTTATGACCATACAAAAGACTCTATTGTCTCTTGGCCTATATTTAAAAATGAATAGATGGAACATTATGGGGATATTAAGAGAAACACCTTCTTCATCCAATTGATCAATATTAAGAAAAAGGGTCTAGTGACAAAGCATATTAAACAATATCAACAGTTTAGTCTTCGAGTGAAGGACATTTGAGAGAATAATTTGTTGGATATTTTTATGGGCACATTAAAGGAAAGAATTCCACACGAGGTATGTCTATTTGAACCTAAATCAAATTTGGAGAATTCTATTAGTTTAGTAAGGAAAGTTGAAAGTAAAAATATGGCTCCTAGAAAGGTTGCTTACACTTAAGGAGAGGGAAATGCCCCTCCCCCCCGCAAACCTCACTCATCCGACAATGTTTATGACTCAAAAATGGGGGAAAGAAGAGAAAAGGGACTATGTTTATATTGTGAAAACAAGTACAATAAGAGGCATAAGTGCAGTGAGTAAAAATTATTCTACATTTATTGTAAAGAGGAAAATATCCATAACCAAAACAATCTTAAGAGGTAGATCTAGAAGATATTACCCCAACTGTATATTGCAATGCATTGTTGAGAATTAGAACTCCTTACACTCAGAGCATAGAATGCTATATCAAAAAGAAAAAAATATTAGTATTGATTTATTTTGCTAGTACCCATAACTTCATTAATTTCAAATTAGCAAAATTTCTCAACTTCTTTATACATTTAACACTAGAATTTCAAGTAATGATTACATTTGGAGGTACTATAAATTGTTTAGGGAAGTTCCATATTAATATTACATGGGGAAGTATTTATTGGATAGTCCAATGATTGCAATCCAAGCAGGTGGTGTTGATTTTGTACTAAGGGTATAGTGGCTATAATTACTGGTAACAATGGCCCTTAAATTTAAATAAATTTTCATTAGATTCTCCTCAAAAGGAAGGGAAATTGAAATCAAAAACATTTTTGGGAAACCCTTGAAAGTGATAAGCTCTAACAACATGCTGAAAATGATAAAAAGGGGACATCATGGTGTAATTGCAAAATTGTTCTCACTATATGTTCAAGAATATATATCCTCTATTCTAGTGGATCTCCAAGAATTTATTGACAATCATCTCAAGGTATTTGGAGTGATTCCTAAAGATCTTCTACCTCCTTGATATCATTACCATGCTATTCAATTCTAACTAGGAAGTGTACCACCTAACATTAGACCCTGCAAGTACCCATATGCACAAAAGAGTGATATTGAGAATATGGTTCAAGAAATGTTAGATGCAAGCATCGTTCAACCTAGTCAAAGTTATTTCTTTGCACCAATGGAAATGGTTCACAAAAATTAATGTTCATGGTGTATGTGTCTAGATTATACAAAGTTCAATAAGAACACTAGTAAATATAACTTTCCTATTCCCGTCATTGATGAATTATTAAATGAATAGGAATCAATTTTCATTACCAAGTTGGATCTCTCTTCTGGATAACACCAAAATAGAATGAGGAAGGAGGACATTCTAAAAATAATCTTTAGAACAAGCGAAGTTCATTATGAAGTTTTTTTTATGCGAACAAGTTGCAGATATCGTGATAAGGCTTTAGTCGACTTCCATTTATCAGTCCTTTGACTGGTGCTCCATCCAAATTTTGTAACTATACTGCATCTCCGTTAGTGATATGAGTTACAATGTATGGTCCAAGCCAACATGTCTTTAACTTACTTGGATGCTTAAGAATTTTTTTGTCATACATAATGTTGGAAAGATGGACAATACTGAGAGGGGGGGGGGGGTGAGTCAATATTTATAACTATTAACAATTTAAACCACTTATAATTTATTTTTAACACACATAATCACTAAGAACACACATAACACAAATTTATCATGGAAGCCCAATAGGGTAAACCACCAATATTTCCTATTACTGCAAAATTATATTTACAAATAGTTTCTTCCTGCTACTACAGAAAAGGATGGTACAACACCCTATTTACCAGGAACTACTGGAAGATGGCTTTGACCCCCTGGTTTTATTAGATACTATTGAAAGGATTCTATGACACGCTATCTACCAACTACCAATGGAAGGAGGCTACGACCCCCTAGTAATCCTGTTGCTTACCTTAGCGCCTCCAAACCTCCCTCATATGATAATTTAATCCCTAAATGTACTTCAATCGGGTTTTCAATTGAAAGTGCAGAGACAAATATTTGAAGGTCTAAACTATTGTTTATATACCATCAAACATTCAACAGTCACCTACCTTTTCCACTCACGATATTCCACATTTTCCTTTCTGCAACGATCCTTCCATGACGTCCTTTCTGCAAGATGCTTTTTGCACTGTTTATTTCTTGCGAAATATTTCTAGACCATTGATCTGAGATCAGATGCGGATTACAGATTGCGGGTTTACCAAAATCCTTAAATGTGATTCTGTAGTTTGCTTTCTACAAGATTTCTTCCCCATCATTGATATCATGTAGATTCTTTCCTGATCATCGATCTTAGATCAAATGCGGATTGGGAATTACAGGTTTTCTAAATTCCTTAAAAGTGTTTCCACAATATATATTTTGCACCGTCGATCTCTTGCAGACTCTTTCCTAGCTGTCGATATTGTGGATTGCAGGTTGCAGATTGTGGGTTTCCAAAAGTCTCAAATGTTACTTCTGCAATTCCCTTTCCGCACTCTTTCTTCCGCACCACCGATCTTTTGCAGACTCTTTTTTGACCATCAATATTGTGGATTACGGATTGTAGAATACATATTACGGAACCACATGGGCCGTTTTGGATGTCCCAAATTTTATTCCGCAACTTTGTTTCCACATTTCTTCTGTACCATCGATTTCCTTCCGGTTTTAGTCTCGACTATCGATCTACGATCAAATGATAATTTTTGAATCGTAATTTTTCTTGTGCATAAATCATTTACCATCGTCGATCTTCTCAAAATCGGGTTCCGTAATTTCTCTGGACTGATCTAGACCATCCAATTTTTCAATTCACTCTAGCGTTTTGGGAATGTTATTTTCCACACATATCTATTTTGCGGATATTATTATATACCATTGATCTCTATCTCTTGAATGATCTGGGTCATCCAAATCTTCTTTGGCACTTCCACTGCTTGATTTGCGGATCCGTCTAAATCTTCTTAGCGCTTCATAGTGATATGTACCACTGCTCGCTTGTCATCGACCCTGTCACTAATTTTCTATTCGATTTTGTAATTCCTTTGTCATTACTGAGCTTCTTTGACATTAATGACAACTATTTTCAACAATATCCCCCTTTGAAATTCATGGAAACTCCTTAATTTTATCCCCCTTTGACATTAATGACAAAGGTTTCTTCTTCCTAACAGCTGCCCATGTCAACATATCTCCCCCTGACATGATGCCTTTTTCTCCTTTTTATTCATTGTAAGGAGATTACTCCCATATTTTTCGAAAGATGCTCAAATGCTTCGTTGGGTAGTGGCTTTGTGAAAATATCAACTATTTGTTCTCTAGTGTCAACATATTCTAGTTTGATAGCCTTTTGTGACACTTGATCTTTTAGAAAGTGATATTTTATTGGTATGTGCTTTGTCTTGGAGTGCATGACATATTTCCTTGATATATTTATGGCACTCGTATTGTCACAACTTATCACTATTGGATCTTCATATTTTACAAGTAAATATTCCAATGTCTGTTTCATCCAAATGACTTGAGTACAACAATATATTCAACCTCTACTGTAAATAGTGATATGGAGGATTGTTTCTTAATTAACCATGATACCAAACAATTTCCCAAAAATAATGCTGCCCCACTGGTACTCTTTCAGTCATCAACAATTCCTTCCCAATATGCATCAATGAATTCCTTTAGAGTAAAGTTATTTATTTTTGGATACCATAATCCATAATCCATAGTACCTTTTAGATATCTAATCATTCTTTTTACTGCAGCCACGTGTTTCTTTTGGGGCTGATTGAAATATGGCAATCAAACCTATAGCCTGCATTACATATGGTCTAGCAGCTGTTACATATAATAAACTACCAATCATTGACCTATACATAGTATGATCCACTTCTAAGGATTCATCATTATTTCTTTATTTACAGCCAGTGACCATAGGAGTAGTAACATGTTTGGATTCTTCCATTTTGAACTTCTTCAACATTTCTTTGATATACTTAGTTTGAAAAAATGAAAATCCCTTTTTCTGATTGAGATACTTGTAAACCTAGAAAGAATGTTAGCTCTCCTAAAATTGACATTTCAAATTATTTCTTCATTTCTGATGCAAAGTTTACACTCAGAATTTGTAGATCACTTCCAAATATGATATCATCTACATAGACTACCACAATGATCATATTTTCATTTTCAAACTTTATGTACAAATTATTGTCAGGGGCCCCTCTTTTATATCCTTGTTGTTTTAAATAATTGTCAAGTATAGAGAACCATGCCATTGGAGCTTGTTTAAGGTCATAGAGAACTCTCTTAAGTTTTCACACGAAATTTATGTTTTCTGACAAGAGAAAACCTTTAGGCTTCTCAATATAGACTTCTTCTTCAAGTTCTCCATTAAGGAATGCGTATTTTACATCCATTTGATATACCTTAAAGTTTTTGTAGCATGCAAAAGCTAAGAACCTCCTGATGGCTTCGAGTCTTGCCACAGGTGCAAAATTTTATTCAAAGTCAATGCCTTCTACTTGAGCATATCCTTTACATACTAACCTATCCTTGTTTCTTGTCACATGACCATGCTCATTGAACTTGTTTTTAAATATCCATTTGGTTCCAATAACATTCATATCCTTAGTTCTTGGGACAAGTTCCCAAGTTTGGTTCTTTTCTATCTGATCAAGTTATTAATTCATAGAAATGATCCAATCCTCACTTTCACAAGCTTATTTAAATTTTTTGGGTTCTATTATCGAAAGTAGTGCTTGTTCTTCATCAAATATTTTTTTTGCTTGTTTTAACTCCTGATTCTTTGTCACCAATTGTTTTATTTTCAGGATGATTTTTTTGGACCCACCTAAATGGTGTCTTTGTGTCTGATCTCGGGGATTCTTCTTCCTCAACTGTTTCTTCTTCTTCTTCTTCATAATTATCTTCCTTTTGTGTACTTTCTCTCTTTCTTTTATCATCTACTTTTTCATTATCAATTTATTTATTACCCATACTTCCTTGAATTTGTATTCTTCTTGGTTTAGTATCATCAACAGTTACATTTTCACTTTCTTTGATCTTGTGCAACCTTATATTATAACATCCATATGCCTCTTTGGTGGAATAATATCCAAGAAATATGCCTTCATCGATTCTATAGTCAAACTTCCCTATATCATCATCATCTCTTTTTATGTAGCATTTACTTCCAAGGGTTATAAAATATTTAAATGAAGCCGGTCTTCCAAACCATAGCTCATAAGGATTTTTGTCACTATTCACTCTGATTTGTCCTCTGTTTTGTACATAGACAACTGTATATATTACTTCTCACCAATAGCCATCAGGAAGTTTTGCTTCATTAAGCATATTTCTAGCTGGTTATTGAATTGTCCTATTCCTTCTCTCAGCTACTCCATTTTGCTGATGAGTGTTTTCTGCTGAGAATTGTCTCTTGATTCCATGATTTTCACAAAACTCATTGAACTCATTTGAGGTGAATTCTCCACCATTATCTGATCTTAGGCATTTTATTTTGTGTTCTCTTTCATTTTCAACAAGGGATTTGAAGGCTTTACACTTCATAAAGGATTCTGATTTTTCTTTAAGAAAAGTCACCCAAGTCATTCTTGTATAGTCATCAATTAATAACATAAAGTAATATTATCCTTAAAGGATTTTAGTCCTTGTTGGTCCACAAAGACCAGTGTGAACTAATTCTAATCGATGGGAGGTTGCATGTTCTTTCACCTTGAAGTTTGTTCTTGTTTGCTTCCCATGAAGACAATGTCTACACACATGATTTGGTGGTTTTACGATTTTTTTTAGATTTCTTACAGCTCTCTTCTGAATAACTCTTACAAGATTGTCAAATTTCAGGTACCCCATCCTTCTATGCCATAGCAAACTTTCTTCAACTTGGCTCATATAACATTGCTCTTCATTTTCTAGAATATACACATTGCTTGGAGTTCTCAGTGCAGTTCCAATAAGTTTTCCTGAATATTTTCTTTTGATTTCACACTCCTTAGAATCAAATGTACATATGTGTACTTGATCACACATTTGAATCACACTCAAAATATTGGGTTTTAATTTTTATACAAGTATAACATATTCATCTTTCATCTTATCCCTAATAACCACTGTACCCTTCTCGATTATTTTAGAGGATAGATTATCTCCAAAAGTGGCCTTTCCTTTTTGCTTCCTTTTTAGGCTTAGGAACTTAGTTGGGTCACCTGTCATGTGTTTTGAGCATCCACTATCCATATGCCATAGATTTTATTTTTCTGTAGCACATAGAACTAATGAGAATTCCACATCACCCTTCCTTTTCCAAGCTATCCATTTTTCTTGAAATTTTGAGGTGTCATCCATAGGAGTTACTAGTTTACATTTTCTAACAATGTGTCCCTGATTACCACATTTGTAGCATTCTGTACTATAAATTTGTAGAGGATAAAAATAATTGTAGTTTCTTCCTTTCGGATTTTTTTTGGTAATATTTTTCTTATAGACAGAAGTGTGTGATGTAATCCCTTTCTCCACATGAGTCTTTAGTTTAAAATTTCTAGCAATATGTCCAAAATTATTATAGGTGTAACAATTTCCTAAAAACAGGAGTTGATGTTTACTTATTACTGGTCTTTTAAGCATCATATATGTTTTTTGTAATGGAGAAACATATTTCTTACTTTCTTCTCTTTTAATTTGGCTCATGAGTACAACATCATAAATTCTTTTATTTCCATCTTGATTTGTGCAAGAGGAATATCCAGGTTTTTCTTTGTCAAATCCTAATCTAGATTTATCCCTTGATGGTCTTTGGACACTTAGAATTTCATCTAAAGTCCTTGAACTATTTTCATACCTTGATTTGATAGATTCTTCATCCAGTTTCTTTCTAAGGTGCATAATGTTGAAATATTGGACAATACTGAGGGGGGGGGTGAATCAGTATTGTGAGTTTTCACAATTTAAAACCACTTTTATAATTTACTTATTAAAACACATAATCAATAAGAACACACAGAACAAAAATTTATCGTGGAATCCTAATTGGGTAAACCACCAATACTTCCTATTACTTCAAAATTGTTATTTACAAATAGTATTTTCCTGATACTACAGAAAACGATGGTATTACACCCTTTTTACTAGCAACTATTGGAAGGAGGATACAACCCCCTGTTTTGTTAGCTACAACTGGCAGGATATTACTACACCCTATTTACCAGCTTCTGCTGGAAGGAGGATACAACCCCCTACAGGCATGTTTCCTGCCCTAGCACCACCCTTACCACTCTAACATGTTTTTAGTAATATTCTTGATTCCTTTACCCTTCAATATCTAACACACTCACTAGTCTCTTCTTCTTCTTCTTCTTCTATGTTCTGGACCCCATAGATGATTTCTGTCACTCATCCCTCTGTGTATATATACCTTCACGTTTCCTGCGGACACATCTCTTCACCATTGTACCATTTCATTCTTCTATCATTGGTCTTCATGAGAGATTAATTCCTCATTTTATTACTAAGTCATATATTCATATACCTCCATCGTGATTCTTCAAAACAACTAAAACAATTCCCTGTTAATCGATTTACAGTTTATTCTTCCAGTCATGTTCTTCCGCAATCTCTATTTCCGTAATAATCCTGAGCCGTTGATATCATTTTGGGATTTTTCCTGACCGTAGATTTGGGATAGAAATCAGATAGCAGATATGTGACTTTTTCCAAATATCATTCCACAATTTCCACTTTTCGAACCAATCATTCTGCACCTTTGATATTTTTTGAGCTCTCCATGACCGTTGATCTGAGATGGAAATTGGATATTAGATATGTGACTTTTTCCAATTATCATTCCACGATTTCTGCTTTACGAACCAATCATTCCGCATCGTTGATATTTTTCAAGCTCAATGTGATCATTGATCTTCTAGATTGCGGGTTTGTAACCTTTTCATCATGTCATTTCGATATTTTTGCTTTCCACGCCAATCTTTCTGCACCATCGATCTTATGCGGATGCTTTCCAGACCATCGATCTTCCGAATTTCGGGTAGTGAAACTATGAAATTTCCCAAATTCTTTTCACGATTCTTCGCCTTCCTCTTTTCATTTTCTGCATTTCGTTGGAGGACTTCGGGTTACGGAAATCCATATTATTCTAGACCTTGATTTCTCATTTTCCTCTCTCTGCCTTCCACTTTTCTTCTGAACCATTGATTCACTTACGGGTTCACTCCTAGCTGTCGATCTATGATCTAATGTGGATTGTGGATCCTCACTTTTCTTTGTACGAAAATTTTTCATCACCATATATTTCCTTGTGGATTAATCCTAACCGTTGATCTACAATCAAATGCGGATTTGTGGATCTTGCCTTTTCTTTGTGCAAAAATCATTCCCCACCGTATATTTCCTTGTGGATTCAATCTATATTGTCCAAGTTTTCATTGTAAGTGGAATTGCACTCCCATCATAACGTTAACTATCTTACTAGTTAAATCAACAAATTCCCTTGAGGCCCATAGGATCTAGATCTGGTCGAATTAACAGTGGACTCCAAATGTATTAAACTATATTTGATGGAAATTTTGTGCCCATCAGAATTTGTTAACCTCTTGTCAGTTTACCCTGTGAAATGTCTTTACCGCCGTTGGATCAGGATCCCCATATATCAACTGTGGACTTTAAATAAGATGAAGCGAATTTCATAGAAATTTTGCGCATATCAAAACTTTCTTAGACCGCGCAACTTCTTTTAGTGAAATCATTGACGGTCGTTGATCTGTTTCAATGATTAACTTTATCCGCCAGTCTTCGTCATCTTTAATTAACGATGGACTCCACATAGAACAAACTTGTTTGAATTAAAATTTGTCATCCATCTCAGCAGTCAACTCACCTGCTAGTTGAATCTTTGAAATCCATGAGGACCGTTAGATCTATATTGACGATGGACACCAAATATCATAAGGAAAATTTTATTCAAATTTCATGCACATCATGATTTTATTAATCCACGCTATTTCTCCCCATGAAATAACTGGCAGTCATTGATCTTATTCAACGATCAACCTCGTCCATTGATATTAATCTCTTTCATGGTGATTAATTCCGAATTTTGTAGCCAATTCAACTTTTTACCTTCCTCGTTCTTTTATCAGCGAAATGCTCCTTAGCCCTTGATCTTCGGCCACACCTAATCTCAACCGCACGATCTCCAGTCGCATGGATGATTAGTTTGGGCTTATCTAGGGAATTCTTTCACTTGACTAAATTGATTCAAGACATGGATCTATACACTCTCTTTAAACTCTTCGTTCAGCACCGTTGATCTGTCTAAGATACAGATCTTTAAATATATGGTTGAATTGATCAGTGGAACGATCAGTTCCTTCCTGCAGTGCTCTTAAAAGAGAATTTCAATCTCACATAGTCTCTGCACTCTCTCTTCACTCCTCACACCGTAGTTTTCCTTTTTCATTACTGAATTAATCCTGCTACCATGTCTATTGGTTATTCCTTTGATATTCATGAACTCCTTTGACATCAATGACAATCCATGTAATGGATCCTTTGTCTTTTACTGATTTCATCCTGCTACATGTCTATTGGTTATTCCTTTGTCATTCGTGAACTCCTTTGAATTCCTTTGACATCAATTAAAACTATATTCTCAACACATAATGTCTTGTTCAAGCCTTTCAAATTCTTGTATTTTCTTTTTGAGTTGTTGTTCTAGATTGTTCAGTCCTTTCGATTTCTAGAACTTGATTTTTTAAGTCAGCAATCATTCGTTCCACATATTTGTTTTTCTCTTCAAATTATATCATGTAAGTTTTTGATTTCTTGTCCATCTTTTTATACTTATCTAATTCTTCATGAGCATTTATAAGTTCCGCTTCAAAATTTGTCATGTCTTTTATTTCTTCTCCAGATATTTTGCTTTCGAAACCCATGAATAAGACTTCAACATCTTCACTCATTATGATCATCTTCACTGTCTTCTTTGGAGTAGAGATTTTTCTGAAACTTCTTCTTTTATATGAACTTATTCTTTTGATCTTTATGAGTGCAAGGTATTTCATCATCACCATCCCCTTGTTTTGGGTGAGGACATATTTTAGAAAAATGTCCAATCCTTCCACAGTTAAAACATTTCAAAGGTAGCTTCCCTTTGTACTTGCCAGTGCCTCTCTCAAGTTTCTTAATGAAGAGAGCTTCCTCATCATCTAGGTCCTCAGATTGGATCTTGGATGTGATTTTAAAGGATGATTCCTTCTTTGATGATCCATTTTGTCTTGTTCTAATCTCATAGGCAGTAAATATCCCATGTAATTCATCTACTAACATAGGTTTAAGATCATCTCGTTCTTCTAGAGAGGATACCTTTCAGTCATACTTCATTGGCAGGGTTCTTAGTACTTTGTCGACTACATCTTTCTTTTTTAAGTTCTTCTCCAATTCCTCTAATATAATTAACAATTTCATCTACTCTTTGAATATATTCTGCAATATTTTCTTCCTCTATTATTTTTAAGTTTTCAAACTATCCTTTGTAGGTCTGAAGTTTGGATTCCTTGACTTTTGTTGCTCCTTCATAGACACGTTTTAGTTTTTCCCATGCATGTTTGGTTGTTTTGCATTGCATGAATTTTACAAGTACTGATTCTATTAACCCACTCAAGATTGCATTTAGAGATTTTTCATTGGCTTCATATAACTTTAGCTCCCCTTCATCTATAGGTACGTCATCTGGTACTTTATATTATGTTTCAACATTACTCCAAACCTTGTATCCAAGAGCCATTAGATGGCACTTTAGTATTACACTCTAGTATGCATAATTATATCCAGTAAATAAGGGAGGTCTGTTGGTGGCTAACCCTTGTTGATCCATAGTGATTTTTAATAGGATATTCCTTCCAATGATTAAGCTATAGTGAAGGATCCTACTCTGATACCAATTGTTGGAAATTTTGACAATACTGAGAGCGGGAGTGAATCAATATTGATAACTATTAACAATTTGAACCACTTATAATTTATTTTTAACACATGTGATCAAGAAAAACACACAGAACACAAATTTATCGTGGAATCACCAATACTTCCTATTACTACAAAATTATATTTACAAATAGTTTCTTCCTGCTACTACAGACAAGGATGGTACAACACCCTATTTACTAGCAACTACTGGAAGAAGAATTTGATCCCCTAGTTTTATCAGCTACTACTGAAAGGATTCAATGACACCTTATTTACCAGCTACCACTGGAAAGAGGCTACGACCCCCTAGTAAGCTTGTTGCTTACCCTAGCACCTCCCAACCTCCCTCGTATGATAATTTGATCTCTGACTATACTTTAATCGGTTTGTCATTTGAAAGCGCAGAGACAAATATTTGAAGGTATAAACTATTGTTTATACACCCTCAAACATTCAACATTCACCTACCTTCATCATGAATCTCCAAGATAACTGAAATAATTAGAAACTAATACTCTGTTAATCGATTTTTCACTGTTTAATTTTCTAGTCGCGATCTTTCGGATTTTCCTTTCTGCATCGTTGATTTCTTGCAAACTCTTTCTAGACCGTTGATCTAAGATCAGATGTAGATTGTGGGTTTTCCAAAATCCTTAAAAGTGTTTCCACAGTTTTCTTTCCACAATATTTATTCTGCATCGTCGATCTCATGCTGAATATTTCCTAATCATCGATATTAGATCAGATGAGGGTTGTAGGTTTTCCAAATTCCTTAAAAGTGCTTCCACAATTTGGTTTCCATAATCTTTCTTTCGCATCGTCGATCTCTTAGGGACTATTTCCTAGCCATCGATCTTGTGGATTGCGAGTTGCAGGTTTCATAAAGTCTCAACTATTGCTTCTGTAATTCCCTTTATGCACTCTTTTTTTCACATCGTTGATCTTTTGCAGACTCTTTTTCGACCATCTATCTTTCGAAATGCAGATTGAGGAACCACACTTTCCCATTTTGGACCTTTGAAATTTTATTCCACATCTATGTTTCTACATTTCTTATGGACCGATGATTTCCTTGCAGGTTCACTCCCGACCGTCGATCTATGATTAAATGCGAATTTTCAAATTATCATTTTTCTTGTGTGGAAATCATTTACCATTGTTGATCTTCTCAAAATCAGCTTCCACAATTTCTCTCGACTGATCTGGATCGTCCAATTTTTCACTTCACTCTAGAATTTTGAGAATGTTATTATAGACCATTGATCTCTGTCTCTCTAATTATCTGCGTTGTACAAATATTATTTGGCACTTCCACTGCTTGATTTGCGGATCCGTCCAAATATTCTTGGCGCTTCGGACTGTTATCTGCCACTACTCTCTTTGCGGATATTTCCCTGTCATCGATCTTGTCACTGATTTTATATTTGATTTTGTAATTCCTTTGTGAGTAATGAGATTCTTTGACATTAATGACAACTATTTTCAAAACATAAGAACAAGCCCTTCATCCTATAACTTTTTATTCTTAACGTGTTGACCATGCCATACCTTCTGTCTTTCTTTTTCAACTTTTTGGTGAACCCTGTGATAAAACGTTCTTCTTCCATACGTACAAGTTGCAACAATATCTCCTCGACAACATCAAATTTTGTCATCTTCGTGATCACAACAATTATTAGACTCGGTACAATATACTCCATTGACATCACAAGTTCCTTACCATACATTAAGGGAAATGGAGTGTTGTCTGACAATTTTTTACAAGTTGTGCGATATGCGGATAATACTGCGGAAATATTTTGATACCAGTCATCTCTTTGTGCATTACAAATATTTGTCAATGCATTTTCCATAATCTTATTAAATTATTTGACAACATCATTCGCTTGAGGGTGATATGGCGTTGTCTTTCTATGTTGAATTTGAAATTCCTCAGTCATTTCTTCAATCAACTGGTTGACAAAGTGTGTAGCTTCATCGCTTATTAAAATATTTGGGCATCCAAATATTGTCATGACATTTTCAAACATAAAATTCATAGCAATACAGTCCTTTATTTTCCCTGCCTCATCCCATCTTGTGAGGTAGTTGATCATAGTGATAATATAGCGCACACCTATGCACTTCCTTGTGGGACTGATAGGGCCCACAAAATCAACGAACCATTTGTCAAATTCCTGCAATGTTACTTGAGGTACCAATGGAATTTCATCACGTCATGACGACTTTCCATTTCTTTGCAGATATCACAACTGCGACAATAATCACAAGAAGCATGGTGGGCCACCATAATCCTGCTTGCAAAATCTTGTGCACCGTATATTTTCCAACTTAATGGCATCATGCAACACTAGCATGATCCTCATTTAATATCAATGGTTGCTCATATTTTATGACGATGAAGAATCTCATGAGGATCCATCTTATATAATTGTCATGTGATTAACTAGAAGTCCGTATCTCTCACGACCAACTATGTCTTTGACGTAGTGGTAAATTCTTCTAGTGCATAACCTGTACTAAAAATTGTATGATATATATATATATACTGGTCATCAAACATGTTTATTACAAATAGTTGCATATCATGGAGGCAATCATCCAGGTTACCAGGTTCTTCGCCACTTTCAAGCCTTGAAAGATGGTCTAGTGCCAAGTTTAATCGACCAGGTTTAATAATTACTTCAAAATCAAATTCTTGGAAGAGGAGAAGCCATCGACAGATATTCTGCCCCAACACTAGCTTATTGACCAAGTATTTCAATGCAGAATGGTTTGTGTACATTTTAAAATGTCTACCCAATAAGTAGTGTCAAAATTTATGCATATCATATACCATTGCTAACCCTTATATTTCTGTCATGGTATAATTCTTCTCTGCTGTAGATAATTTCTTGCTTGTGAAGGCTATAGGATAATCAATCGACCCTTCACCATGTTGAATTAGTACCGCTCCTAGAACAACACATGATGCTTTGACATGTACATGGAATTATTTCTTCTAGTCTGGAAATACAAGTATGGGTGCTGTAACTATCTTGTTCTTCAACTTGTCCAGACTTTCTTGGCAATTTTATATCCACTGTAACTTAATATCTTTCTTTAGTAACTTTTCCATTGGGTCAGTCACCTTTGTATATCCTTTGATAAACTTCCTATAATATCCTGTGTGTCCCAATGTTGTGCGTATTATTTTAATCATGGTCGGTAGTGGTAGGTCGAGGATGATCGAAACTTTAGCAAGATCAACCAACATTCCATCACGACAAATCACATGGCCCAATAAAATTCCAAATGGGGTGTAAAAGATGCATTTCTTCAAATTCAATGAAATTTGATACTGGCGACATCATTCTAAGGATCTCAATATGGCTCTTAATGAGCCCAAATACTGGCCAGTCATTGAAGTAGACGTCTAGAAATTTGTGAATAAAATATTTAAAGGAAGCAACTACTTTTCTGGAAAAAATAGTAGGAGCATTCTTAAGTCCAAAGGGACTTACCGAATACTGGAAACATCCCCACTCTGTCACAAGGTGGTCTTGTGCTGATCTTCTCTTGTGATGCGAATATGATGGTAGCTAGAGAAACCATCAGTGAATGAATAAATATCCCAACCCCTGACACTTTCTAGTACCTTATATGTAAATGGAGTCGGAAATGGGTCATGAAAATAGGCATTGTTCAGTTTTCTCAAGTCGACACAAATTCTTACTTCACCTGTAGCCTTTTTATCTTGTACTACTATCAGGATGATCCGTTCTGATTCTTCAACATGATCTATAAATATCACGTATAGCATTCAATCCATATCTTCTTTAACTTTCTCTTTATACTGTGTATTTGGTCAGTATGGTTAATGTTTGACCGGTTTTGCATAGGGAATCAAAGGTATTTTCATCTTTCCTAGATCTCTAATGATCCCTTTCATTTCTGAAAATTTTGTAGGGAATAGATCTTGGAACTCATGCAATAAGTCCATGATCTTTCCTATAGTCTCATCATCCCTATAATCTCTAATATTGGCAAATTTTGGGTTTTCTGGCAAGTCAATATTAACTTTCTTAATTTTGAGTGAACTTAGGAATTTGTCACTACAAATAACAAGTCCTTCCATAGCACATGTACCTTCATATTTTGGAATGTTTATGTTAAGTGGGTCATCATCATCAGGTTCTCCCGTCACATTATAGCATTCCATCAAACGATGGATTGTTGCACTATTCTGGTTGAAAATTGTCATCATGACATGGATATCTTTGTTTTAATCACTTGTAGTGCAACATCAATGGAAGGGTGGTCATCTGCGAAATAAAAAGTACGTGTGAAGCTGGTAACTAACTCCTCCCATTTGAGAGTTCCTCATCACAACTCAACTGATGTATACCAATTCCTTTGTATAATGTCCAATGTATGTATGAAGTGATGAACCCACTCTTGACACAGATATTCCTTCCATTTCATGCGACAATACTCAATATGATCGACAAAATCCATGAGTCCTGTATTTTTGCAACTAGTATAACTGACCTCTTCTCCAAACCTGATATTTAGAAGTATTATGAATTACAACCATTTGGAGATAGATTGTTTATGTGTACCCCACCATTTGGCAGGTGTATCCTTCAACACAAATTCCAATGTGGGCAACCATTGTGATTTTGTAACCTTTGCTTCAAATTATGATAGAAAAGTCACAAGGTTAGGTAAACCTTCATATGTAGGTAGGCCACTTGTCTCAACTCCTACCCATCGTACATACCTTGTGATTATTACAAATTTCCTCATAGATACTTCATGCATCCGATTTTGCCAATTCTAATGCTTCACCGAAGTCAAATGTACAGGATCTAACACTATGCCAACTCAACTTTCCATAAACTATTGGATTTATATAATCATCTCTTATAGATGTGATATTATAAATATGGTCAAGATAGTAACCTTGTCCTTTACCATGCACTGATTCGACATATGTTTGTCCTTCTAGTGGATCAATTGGGGCGACCACCTGTATCTATGAATATTCAAATGATAAGATTATTTTCTTAAAATTTATGATGGTCTGGTAGTCTATCACCAAGTTGATCCCCAAAAGTGTAGGATATGGGTTTGTATCATCGACAATTTTGATTACATTGAAATATTCATATTTTCTCAGGCCCTTTATTTCAATAGGTACCTGACTCAATTAACCAATAGATATGATCTTCGATTAATTTTCCCATGCTTTCCCATGCCTGTGTTGTCAAAATATTGACATACGATCCCAAGTCTAAAATGATATAATCCATATCATAATCACCTATTTGCGCAGTCATTCTTAGCTCGCGACCGATTTTTAATATTTTTCCCATGTGGTTAACTCTTATGCCAAGTCACGGCTCTTAGGTGAGTAAACTTAAAGCTGCGAGTGAGTTTTCATCATTCTTGCACCAGTCTCTCCAATTGGTGAGGATTCTAACTTCATTGCTATCTCTAGAGATTCTGTTTGCGACACAATACTTTGTTGCGTCAATGGGATTCGCATGTGTGGAAACAATGACACAATGAACCATTCATTGTGTTACACGTCTTACATTTGAAAGCTTACTTTGGAAATCAATGTTTTAAATATTTGGTAAAAATCCCAGACTGACTCTGTAGGTAACTGCTTGATTTCTTTAATTTTTGTGATGCATTGTGACTCAGATTTCATATTTTTAAACTTTTATATTAATCCCACTCGAATTTGGTCAAGTTTTTTTGGTTAAAATCCTGCTGGAACTATAGAAAAATTCATGTACCAGTCTAACGACGGACCTCTTAGGGTTGTGATCATATATGCTTGATTTATTGCTTCATCTTGGACTTGTCACACAGTCCACACAACTTCACATAGAAACTAGTGTTGTTCTGGGTCTTCTATCCCATTTCCATTAAATATAGGCAACTAAATATCATTTCCATCCATTATATTGGACCCTATTACACTTGGACAATTTTTTTGACTAGCCAGACTTCCTTGTCCGCTATTTACAGCATTAGTATTACTCGTATTTACAAAACCACTAGGAGATGAGTTTCTAAATCTTACCTCTGGTGACGCACACCGGGTTGTAGGGGTATCATAATCATGCTCTGGGTCTGGAGATTATGTTTCTTCTTCCCCTTCGGATCTCGGTTGATATTCCTATTCTGTGTTGCAAGATCCTTCGTCAAGATGTGACACTATATTGTATTCTTATCCTCTGGTCGTACTACAAATTCCTCTCATTGTCACAATTTTTTTCCTCTTTCCCGACTGAAATATTCTTCCACTCCTTAAACGTCCACCTTCTAGGTCAATACCAAGATCAGCAGGGAACATCTTAGCTTAGCTTACTCCATTTTTTGCACACTTCATTTGCGACATATTTAAATTTATGCAGACAGTTCTTCCAACTATCACATTCTCAGGATTCATTTTTCGCATATGAGCATCTTTATCCAAGTTTTCAAAGATGACAAGTATCTTCCTTGGGGTCCTTGGAATTTTTTTATTTTCGCCTCACTATATGAGGTTATTGTGTCGACAACAAACTCAATAATATAACCTTGTAAAATACTATCTACCCAAAAATCAACAACCCTTGACATAGGGTTGCTAACACATTTCAGTTATCGAATCAGCTGATAATTCCACTCCATCAGTTCTCCTCCTTGAAAATTTCTTTGCAGGGTTGCTAACTTTGATAACCACTCTTGCAACACAATAGGAAACTCAAAAAAAAATTCTCATGAATATTTGTATAAAGGTATCAGCCCAACGACTCCGTCAGATTCAACTAAGAACCTCTACTTTCTTCTTGTGCAAACTCTAATACTTTAAAATCCACCTAGTCTTGGATTTCAGGCTTCGTCGGATGCCACAACATATCCCTCACCAAAATTATTCATGATCCCAACAAAAAAGCCATTTGTTGACGTTCGAACCTTTGGTTGCGTGCAAGAAAGCCCAAGATATCGGATCAGTAGAGAAAGGCTCAGTCGACATCACCTGTGACACAAATACAATCTCACCCGGGATATCTCTTATGGGTAACTGCCAGAATCAGGTTTCCGTAGTTGGGTGGTAGTTTTGTCTCCTTTGGAAACTTACCAACTCGCTTGAGTGAAGCCAATGGGTGTATTTTATAATCTTGCTGTGCACGGATAATACACTAATTAACCTATCCGTCACAGTGATTATAACAACAATGAATGATTAACATGCATGTTTTCTATTAATAGTGTGACTCATGAATCAAAAAATTATTCATAAGAAAATACATAAACACTTAATCACAATATACATTCCTATGGATTAATCATATTAGTCATATTCATCATATACATTCACATAAATTCACCTTCATTCATGCGACATAAACACATTCATCATCCAATCAATGACACGGTCTTTAATGTGGAAACCCTTCCAGGAAAAACCAGAAAGGTGATCTTCATCTAGCATGAGAAATATATGCCACCTTTGGCTCGTGCACATAGCTGCAGACTCTGTCTAGATATTATTCTTTCTATCTATACAAACTTCTCTCTCCTCTCATGCTCTTTGATCTTCTATTACTCAATATTCTCCTACTTGACTCTACTATTGATCCAAACACAACCCGGATCGACTTGACCTTCTCTACACTTCTACGCACTCAGCTACATACTCTTTGACTCTTCACAAAACAACTAACTGATTCTCTACTGTACTTTTACTCACTAAAAACAACAATAACAATTTATAGGTAAGCAACAACTAATCCTGAAGAAACCCACACACAACCTGGGTTCTTCCTTCTTATAGACTCTTACATGTCGTTATTAGTTGACTTCATTAAGTTATCCAACAGGATGCCATTCTTATTCTAGTGACATTTTTCAGTAGGCACTAACAACCCAAATTGCAAATATGATTTTATTCCTTACAACACGTGTGAATTCCACCGATTCTATCTGACCTAGTACCCACGATCTTCCTTGAGCTGTCATTTTTAGTCGTTGCACTGTTTCACATCTTCTCTAGCATAGTTCCTTCTGTCACGGCTGATCTCATCACATCCTTTCCTCCTCTCGTATATTCTCTTCTATATCGACTTCTCTTCTATCATGGATTCTATTCTATTGCTAACTCTTCCTTATGTCCTTCTTTCATAGCTTCTCTTCCTTCCTGCAACTGAGCTCTTTACCTTCTTGGGAAGAATTTTGACTGAATTCTGCCTATTTTTTCCAAGGGCCAACAATCCGTACCAATGCATCTTCCTCATTTCAAAGCTTGATGAACTATATTTTTAAACCCTTCGTTAGAAAATTTGGTTATAATTCTTTGATGATATACTAATCTAAGTGTTCCTTTAGGGTTCAAGAAGTGGAATGATTGGGTCATATTGTATCTCATAAATGCATCAAAGTGGCCCCTAACAAGATTAAAGCTATCATGGAATTTCCAATTCCTAAAAGTTTGAATAATCTTATAAAATTCTTAGGATTTATAGGCTACTAACCTAATCTAGTTAAGAATTATAATAAAATAGTATCACTGCTAACAAGGTCATTGAAAAGTGAGGCATTCTCTTCGACTTGAGAAGCAACCAAATATATTAAGAAACTAAAAGTGGCTATGTGTACAACGCCTATATTAACCATTATTAACTTCACAAAAACCTTTAATGTGAAATGTGATTCCTCAAGGCATGGAATTGATGTAATTTTAATGCAAGAAGGAAGGAAGGCCCCTTGCCTTTGAAATCTTCCAACTTAAAGGAAAAACTTAATTTTTTTTTATGAAAACTAAATCTTGTCCATATTGCATGCAATTAAAAATGGTGCCCTTACCAAATAGGAATAAATTTCAAGGTAAGATTAAACCATGACAATCTTAAGTACTTCTTGGAATGATAATTAGTTATGTTTCGAAGAGAAACAAAAATGGGTTACAAAGATGTTAGGTTATGAATTTGAAATTATCTACCAAAAAGGAAAACAAAATATGGTGGCATATGCACTTTCAAGAAAATAATATGACACATATGGATTACTTTGTGCTATTTACAATATGCAATGCAATTGGATGTAAAAAACAAGGGCATAATGGCAATAGACTCTAAAATAATGCAAGATAGTTCAACAACTACAAGAGGACCCTAGTTCATTAGATAAATTTGTGTGGAAGAATAATTCACTAAGGTACCAAGATCACAATTTCTCAACTCAAAAAAAAGGTCCTTTTAAGATCACACACTTTTCATATAGAAGGAAATTTAGGGTTTTGGAAAACTTACCATAGGATCAACAATGATTTATTTTGGGAATGTATTAAAATAGATGTCCAGAAATTTGTAATAGAATGTCTGGTTTTCCAATATAATAAGGGAGAGATAATAAATACATATGTATTATACAACCATTAGCCATACCAAGTCAACATTGGGAAGAGTTCCCAATGGATTTTACCATAGGTCTACCAAAGTTAGAAGGAAATATTGTCATCAGACTCACAAAGTATACCCATTTATTCTCTCTTTCACATCCTTTTAAATCAAGTTTAGTAGTTGCAACATTCATGGAAACATTTCAACACCTACATGGAATCCCTAAGATTATTTTAAGTGACACAAATCCAATTTTCACTGCAAATTTTTGAAAGAAATATTTTCTTCTTTGGGAAATCAATTGTCTCATAGCTCCTCTTACCATCCTCAATATGATGGGAAAATTGAATTTTTGAATTGTTAGATTTCTTAAGATCTGATTAGATTATCTAGGATCTTTATCTGAAAGAATGACAAGTACAAAAAATTGAATAAGATATAAAAGATACACAAGACACACAGATTTTCATCCGAGAAACCATAAAGGATAAAACCCCGCAAACTTCTTCAGAATAGTAAGATGATAAAAAGCAGTAATAAGAAATGTTCAGCAAATATCTTTCTCTCCTCCTCTAACCGTCTTTCTCTTTCATGAGCCTTAGAGAGTGTGTGAGTTGTGTATAAATGAGGGAGAGAACCTCCCTATTTATACCCTTTCAAGTCACTTACCAAATATAATACTCGAGCCTACATGTCATCTCACATGGGGCCCACTTCTCCTAGAGAGACCAAAATTTCATGTTACATGATGTTACAGAGGGGATTATTGCCCAGACTTACAACAGAGGTTGTACCTCAATATATAGACACAATTTAGACATCTCATAAATGGGTAACACACATCCCCAATGGGGGTACAAAAACATACAATGATAATATACATCAGAATATCTTTCGAAGTTACAAATACATCAACACTCCCTCTTAACTAGGAAGGTATTCTCTCTCTACACAGTCATCAACACATTTGGTTAGGTCTTCATTGCATTGTCATCATCATAGATTCATAGAGTCTTCATCATCTTCTTATAATTTGATCATCATCCCATACTATCTTTCATCAGAAGTTTCTATAGTGCCAACCATTTTTCATGTTGGATGTAGGCCTAGCCCTCTTCTAGGTTTTCATAATATAGGTGAGCAAGCCATCAAGTAGGTACATCTCAATATTTATTATATGCCTCTTTTAAAACCTGTAGGATCTCCCATGACTGATTATATGCCAATCCAAAACCTGAAGGAGAATCCCAGGACTGATTACATGCCTTGCAACACCTGTGTACCCTACTATTACCTCATCATCACACATAGCATAGCCAAGATACACATAACAAATCAATTACATCAACAACCATGGGAGGCCCAACTTGCCAACATGTCGGAAAGGATCCGACGCTTACATTAACGACCATGGGAGTCCCAACTTGCCACCATGTTGGAAAGTCTCTTAGCGCTTACATCAACGACCATGGGAGGCCCAAACTTCCACCATGTTGGAAAGTCTCTTAGCGCTTACATCAACGACCATGGGAGGCCCAAACTTCCACCATGTCATAAAGGCTCCAGAACTTACATCAATGACCATGGGAGTCCCAACCTTCCACCATTTCGGAAATGATCTCAACACTTAAATCAACGACCATGGGAGGCCCAGCCTGCCACCATGTAGGAAAGGCTCAAAACTTACATCAAGGACCATGGGAGGCCCATCATGCCACCATGTCGGAAAGGCTCTCAACACTTACATTAATGACCATGGGAAGCCCAACCTGCCACCATGTAGGAAAGGCTCAGCACTTACATCAATGACCATGGGAGGGGAGGCCCAACCTGCCACCATGTTGTAAAGGATCATGTTTATTTGCGTCTTCCAGAATCATCACTTCCCCTTGGAAGGAACCTCGATCTAAAGAACACAAATACTCTCTCTGATGTATTCAAACTTCACTTTGGCCATTTATAGCATAGAATCACATCAAGACTAATTATGTCCAAGGATAACCTGTGAGCTTCGCTAGGACTGATTGCATCCAAGGACAACCTACATGATTGATTATGTCTGAGCAACCTATGAGCTTTGCCCGAATTTTATGCCCAGATAACCTGTCTCACTAGTTATGCTAGAAATCATCACTCCCTCTTTCAAGAGATATCGATGTGGATCACATACTAGAGCTTCACTGCTCCTCTCTGCATCATACAAAAAAGAGAGTTAGATCAATAAAATAAAATAGTAGCTTTCAAAAGAAACATACTACCTCATAAGTAGCCGAGCAAGTGGCAACATATTTTTCCTTGACTGTACTCAGCGCCATCCAGGACTGCATCCTGCCGAACCAGTAGACCATACTGGATCTCTGACTGAAGAAGCAACCCAAAGTGTTCTTCTTCTCAGTGGCTCTACGTCACTATATGCTTTTCAACCATGTGAGCATTTCTCATATCCGTCAGGAACTGGCTCAGGGTGTTCACAGCAAAGCATATGTATTGTCTTGTATTTTTTAGGAACATCAATGAGAAACTCATCTAATGATACATTGTGGAATCAACCATCTCTAATGAAGCATCACATAGCAGCTTCAAGTTTGATTCCATAGGTGTGGTTATCGCCTTGCAGTCTAGTATTCTAAATTTCTTCAGAATCTCCACTCACTTTCCTTGACCCAGGAAAAATCTCATATGCATTCTACGACACCTCCATGCCTAAGAAGTAGTGCATTATCCCTAGGTTTTTCATCTCGAACTCTGTAGCAAGTCTCCTTCTTGCATATTTAATGAGTTCCTATTTTTATGTCAAGAACAAGTCATCGACATATAACAGGAGCATCACTGGTATTTCGCCTTCAACCTTGAAGCAAAGGTTGGAATCCAATTTACTCTCAGTAATGCTTAGGGCCATCAGTAAGCTGTCCATCCTATCGTACCATGTCAAACTTTAGGATCTTCTATAGTCACTCCCTTTGAAGTGAACCATCATTCTCCCTCTGCCTTTCGCACTCTATGTATTGAAACATTATGTATTGGAGTGACAAGTACCTTCCTCTACTACTAATATTCTATGTATCCATCTAGGGTCATTGGATACCAAGATCCTCTATCTTGAACTTTTTGAAAATTTCTTCTCTCACCCATCTGTGAGCTTGTCATCCTCTTGAGGTTTTCTTCAAGCTCCTCATGTATGTGTTATCCCATGGGTTCCTTCTGAGCTTGTACAAGGCCTTCTTTAATTTGCACACATGATTTTGCTTGTCATGTGTCTCAAATCCTAGTGGCTTCTCTACGTACACTTCCTCCTAGATTACACCATTCAAGAATGTTTTCTTGATGTTAGTTGGTGTATCTCCCATCTCATACCTACACGTATGGATCTATTGAAGTGTACCACGTCACTGGTGCAAATGTATCTTCGTAGTATGTGCCTTCTTTATGTGAGAAGTCTCGTGCTATGAATATTTCCTTGTATCCCACGATGTTTCCATATACTGCATGCTGGATCTTGTAGATCCATATGGAAGAGACTAAAGACTTCCCTTCAAGTCTTGACACCGCAACCTAGACATCATTCTTCTTGAACGGGTACTCTTTGATCATAGTCTCCTTCCCTTTCTTATTGGCTACTTCTTCATAGCTGGAAAGATTTGCATCAATGATGTCGCTTAATAGTATAACATAAATAGAGTGTGTCTAAGGCCTCTTGCTTTATTTGGAAGTCTCGTCATACTATTCTTTATCTACCATTCTCTTTATATTCTTCTAAAGCTCTTTCTTTCGCTATGGTGTCTTTGACCCGGGAATATTTAGGTTCCTCTTATGAACTGTCGTTACTTGTTCTTTGGAATGATCTACAAGTCAAGTTCAGTTGCATGACTAGAAACATATCATAATTTGCAAAACATATTAATAGTGAACAATATATGTCACATAGCCATGCGACTATTTTATCCAATGCTACAACATTCATCCATATCATGTATACTTACAGTAAATTCTAGATGCATTCTACCCTAATGTTATGCCAGCAAAGAGGTTTCAATCTAGATAAGTAGTAATGGAATGTTGTACACCATCAATGACTTCTTACCCATTATGTGCAATTTAGTAGTATAAATGCAAAATACTCAAACATCAATTGAATATAAACAAATGTAAACCAATCAATATCATGAAATGACAATTGAATACTTATATTTATTTGTTTCATGGGTAGACTCCTTCTTGAGCCTTCAGCTTCATCATCTTCTTCATTCATAACAACATCATTCCTTATTCAAATTCTAAGGTGGATACGAGGTTCTTCAAGAATTGAGTCCTTCACATTCCTCATTGCTTGATGGATCTTCTTTGAATCGTGAGAGATTTATCTTTAGTTTCTCCCATCTTCTCTTCTCTTATTATGAGTCGAACTTCTTCTTGTGTGCACTCTTACCAAAGGCTGTTGAAGGTAATCAATTCCTTTTGGCACACATTCCTTGAATTCAAGGTGGTTATAACAATCTCTTATTCTTATTCAATTGCTTTGTCATAGAATCAAACACTTCCTTTTGGTTTCTTCAAGGATGACACATGAGGGACGAGTTGATATTTAATAGAATCTGCAGTGATTCTATTAGCTCTATACTTAGCCTCATCTCCCTCTGGTTCTTAGAACTCCTTTATTGAAATACTGATCCAAGTCAATTTCTTCAAGGATCACGGAGGTCCTATACTTCCTTACTCGAAATTTTTCAGCTTCACCAAGCTTGTCATCAAGCTGGGTGTGATTAGTCATTTTGAAATGAGAACCTAAAATGTAAATATAAAAAATTTAGATCTTACCGATTGAGGTGTTCATCCTGGTTCTGGAGCTGGCTGATCTAGGGTTTGTCATATAAACCCTAATTTTCAAAACTTGGAATTTCAAACTTTTGATTGGATATAAAGATGGGCCTCTTCAAGGCAAGTTGCCCAATGTACTCCTTTTCTGAAAACAATGGAGGGAAGCTGCCGCAATAGGAAGCCCTAGTTTTCCAATTTCTTCTGCAGAAATGACAGATATTTATTCTGTTGTATCTCCAAAGTTCAGCTCATTACATTTTGAAACTTCTCATAGAGATATCCCCATATGTCCTCTTGTTGTATAGGAAAATAAACCCTTGTAAGCTAGGGTCTAGGGTTACCAACTTACTAATAGACTTGCAGAAAATTAGCTTTTATAGAAAATGAAATAGGAATAGGAAGAGAGTTTGGATTACCCGATTTATGACGGTTGATCCAAGATTGGTCTTATCCTACTTCAACCTTCTCCAAAGCTTCTAGGGTTGCTTTTATTCATGTGCAAAGAGCCAATTCTTCAAGCAATATCTCATACATATATAAACCAGAGGTTAGATGAAATGAAAATTAATAACATAATTGAAATCATTCATTAACCAATATACATGAGAAAATCACAATACAAGGATTGGAAGAAGAAATATCTTTATTAACAAACAGTGAATAGGTGAGAATATAAGCCAACTTCTCACACAAGGACTCCTTTGCAATCGAGGACACTGATTTCTCCTGCTCCAAGACTCTGAAGGGATACCACCAGCTTAACTTTGCTCTTCTAGAATTGATTGATTAGCCCCATCCCAAGGCCTCTATTTATACATTGGGAAATAGAGTGGTTTCGAAGGTTAGGATGGTTGAGACAGTTGGGATAGTTATGGATTACGGCCCAATTAATCTCATGTAATCATGATTTATATTTTTTAATGTCGAATTAAGGTACACGCTAGTATGCATATAAGCAAGGCGTGTATGACACACTTATTGCTCGAAGGAAACTTGTGTGTTCTATGTACACGCAGTTTGCAATGAAAATAGTCATCTGTGACACGTGAGTTGCAATTCAAATAGGCACGTGTGCAACCCTAAACTCAGAATAAAAATATATGAAGTTGGTGTGAATATTACGCATCAATGGTCATGAAAATCTATAGTCACTTTAAGCAACTTCAATCCAAATTGTCCTTTTGTGTCTTGACATAGTGAATGTTAGTACTTGAACGAAGAAGTGCCATTTAGGTTAATAATAGATGCCCCCTAATGTGTGAGGTCAGAGGGAAGCAATGGCCAAAATTCATTTCAATCTTTATCTTGCAGAACTCAAATGTCTAAGGCAGCAAAGGAAGTACCTGAAACAAATACATATTAGTGTCATATACAAAATCATATCTGAGGATGTTATGTTCAATATAATAGAACACTAGTTCCTTTACAATATTTGATTACATCATATGATACGGGTACAAGACCATGTATATTACAAAGGTGGATCGAAGCCACAATATACAATGACGAGTCTTCAAAATATGGAAGTTGTGTAACTGAACATAACACAATCTTATGCAACTTAGGTTATAAAGGTGAACCTAAGGTCTTCATATAAATCCAAGGGAACCAATACAATCCCTACCATGTGAGTAAATGTGCTAAAGTCGAACATGGAAAGGACTCAATAGATTGTCAATCAATAAGTGAAATTGACAACTGAAGCAAAGGAGTTCACCAATAATGGTAATGAATGCTAAGGTACCATCGTCAAAAATCTAGGTCTTCGTCTTCAAGAAGTGCTGATGAGAAACCATACTGCGATGAGGAAGGAAATAGATCCTCCATTGGATCACAAGAGTGACTAGGAATTGGATGTAAGAAGGTAGACAAAAGTAACGCTCAGATAGGATAATGATGGAATTAGGATAATAGCTAAATGTAGGGATAGATCCTTGGACAGTTAGAATGACATAGAGATGACCCAAGGCATCTTTTAAATTATAGATAGGACAACTAGACTTATCTGTCATGTAGGAGACATGATCAGATTCCCCATGTATAAAGGACAAGTGCAGGAGTAAAGACTCGAAGTGATAGATAAGATGAAAGAATAAATTGAAACATGAGCATCGGAAAGTTCAGAGAGTGTTATGTTCAAGGATGACATGCTGCCATAGTTTATAACCCAAAGAGAGTACTTCTTCCTTATCTTTCCTGTTAAATTTTAACGAGTCTAGGAAAGTCAACTCAGGTCTCCATTTTTGACAAGCTTGAAGAGGAGAGAGAATAATGCTTGATAAAGTCATTGATTCATGGATTTTACGAGCCCTAACTAGTACATGCTCGTTGGTGTTTTCATATTTTGAGAGTTTGAAAACTCCGAAGAAGACTCCAAGGGGGTGCTTTTTCATCCAATTTAGTCTCTTGAGGCCAGAAAAGTATAAAACATACCACAAAAGAACTCTCTTAGCTTCTGAATAATTAAGGCACACCTTTTTCGTACTTAGTTAGGAAGGTCCGAAAATGTTAAATTACCACCTACCCAACGCCCCTTCAAAAGCATCATATAGCTTGATTTTTACGAGTGTGAAGGAAAGCAAGATCACTCCGAAAGATCCATTTGGTTACGAGAGATGGGGCTGACAACAGTAAACTTGATGCTTTGTTTTTTAGGGTTTAACGAGCATGAAAAAGGAATAAATTACGCTCAAAATATTTTTCATGTTTAGGTCTAGAGCACAAAAAAGAGAAAACTAAGCTCATACCGGACGCTCCTTTTTCGTAAATTTAGTCCCTCAGGTCTGGAAAAGCGATAAACCTATACCTGAGAATATGCTTTTCAATTTCGAAGATATTGTTCCTTTTTCATATTATTCCACATGGTCCGAAAAAAGAGATAAACTACCACCAATGTCGATGCCCATTAACATATTCTTAACGAGCTTGAATGTACAAGTTTACTCGGCAGTCAAGTCTGTTTTGAGGAGTCATATCTGGGCCTAAAGAAACTGCATAAGGGCGTGGAGCCTTATAAAGGGGATAGCTTGTAAAAAGAGACCAAAATGAGGCTCAATTTGGCATGAAAAATAGCTAAGAAAGCTCCCCTAAACCTATGACAAATGTGGCATGAGTACCAAATGACAAAAAAGTGTTCTAAACTAGGGTACTCATGGAAGGAAGGTCCTATCCACGAAAGAATAATGATGTATATTGGGTAAAAAATGGTTAAACATTATAGTCTGTGGTCAATGAAGTCATCCTAGGGTCAAAAGAGGATTAGGTATAGATGCAAAAATGCACATGGAGGACCAAAATCCTATCCTATATGAGCGGAAAACAACTTTAAACAACTTTGAACCTATTGTATTAGGAAAAAGAAGATGGTATTAGTTCTAATATAAAAATATTTTTCAAACTATTGGTTAAAAACCCAAAAATTAAAAATTTTCTTATATATAGTTCAAAAATAAAAATCAAACATACCATTTCAAGTTTTTACCCAATTTAGCAACATTTTACCTCTTGCTTGGATTGCTCATTGTGGACAAACAGGTGGACTATTTCGAATTCCGCAAGTGCCAGGTAAACTAGCTCTCCTTTCTCTTCCATTTCAACCGTTTAAATTTTCAATTTTATGCAAAAAATTGATGTTTAAGCCTGCCCTAAGGAGGTCATGCAGTACACACGGGTAGGTGACTTATACAATCGTGTACACGTGTTATACATGCGACCTTCTCGAAAGCAACCTGTATGTCACATGTGACCTGTCTAAAAGATAGTCGTGTGTACTGCACGACATAGAAAAACTAAATAATGGCCAAAATGTAAAGAATTTTAATGGATTCTAATGTTAAATCTTGGTCAAATGAGCAAGTTTAACCATGGTGTTGGAGTGGAGGGAGCGAGAAGATGAGAATATGGACCGAGACACACTCTGTAGTGCCCCCATTGTGTAAGCATTATGGCAAAGTGGGCTACTGAAATTCTTGTGCACCTAGCCCATGCAGGCCAATGTCTGCTTGCTCAAATTTTTTATTAGCTATTGGGACCATGAACTTGGGGATTTTGACCTTCAAGGTGAGATCTTGGAGGTAGCTTTGGAAGACATATACTTCATCACAGGATTGTCTCGATAGGGAATGCCTGTCAACCTCGAAGGAACTGGAAGGGGCGGTGACCCCATGAGTGTCAAGGATTATGTGAACACCTACTGCGCACCTAGGAATCAGAAAAAGGGATCATGCATCCCTATTGTGCATATTACTAACTTCCCTCTACAGGTGTTGGTAAGTACTATAGTGAAGTTTTTAGGATCTTCGTCATTTCATCATGCCACTCATAACCAAATGAGGATTGTTGTAGAGTGCTTACAGAGATCTGTGTTTGATTGGTGCTCAGGAATAATCCTGATTATGAAAAAACAACTCTCTAAATATAAGAGAGGCCGACGCAAGAATTTTGGGTATTCATGTGTATTAGTGGCCTTCCTTTTTGAGAGAGTTCCTGCAATCAGCTCTGCGGTACCATTTCCAGTATTCTCTCCTCATCAGCATATACTGAGCACGTAGGGAGATATTTTCCTTCACCAGGGCGGTGGCGGACCAGTTTAGCATGTATATGATGACGATTTCTACTTGTGGTGGGGGCGGCAGTTGCCAACACTAGAGAAGTTTCCATATGTTGGTTTAGACTTTCGAGGTGACACTGATCTCGTCCTCCCTCTAGGAGGAGTATGGGGAGCGCTAGGTATTTTACTATTTTAAGTTTTTTAAAATTTTTTTATGAATTTTTATCTTAAAGATAGATACATATGTATACGAGTTTTTAATCTATTCTAATGTTTAAAAAGAAAATATTGGGCCTGCCTCCCCTAATGGGCATCCCAGGATGTACGTGCGACTAGTGGCAGGGGAAGACCAAGGTTTGATGAGGGTCCTCGAGGGGAAGCTGGCCAGCCTTACCCAAAGAGTCCCTACCATCATGCAGGAACTTGTTGTAGGAATACCACCTACCTGGATACGCCTTATGTGAAAGGTATCCATGGATGTACTAGTCTATATAGAAGCCGCGAAGGATACTACAGCTAAAGAAGCTGATGATGCTGGTGATCAGGGTGATCAGGATGACTAGGGTGGTCAGGATTAGATCTAGGGGCATTCTATGGACTATGATCCAAATTTTGTATATTTTTGTATATTTATAAGTTATGACTAGATCTGAGGGTAAAAAATTGACCTATCTTATGGACATATTTTTACATATATATATATTATCGGTTTATTTACATGTGTTCAAAATGTATCTGTTATGTATTTTTATAAAATGTGTGTTAAGTGCCAATCTAAGAAATAGTTAGCATATGCATCAGTTAATGAATTTTGATTTCATGGAATATGATTAAATGAAATATAATCAAAATTTCTTTCCAGTAATCTAACCTACAAAAACTGACGTAACAAGATAGGGTTTCACACCTGATAAGCTCGATTGAGCTGGGACACTACCAATTGAGAGTCAAGTCTGACTTCCAACTGAGTGATTCCATGTGACAAGGCATCCCATAAAAGTTCAATAATAGCCCTGTATTCAGCCACATTATTGATAGCAGGACCTAGGAAAGCACCTCCAGAGGAAACTAGCTGTCCTGAGGGTGAGTAAATGACCCATGCGGCTGAAGCCAAGTTGCAAGTGTGATGACTAGCGCCATCTACAAAACCTAAAAACCACTCGGAAGACATCTGTAACAACCAACATATGACATAAGAACACAAACCAACAAACTATTGTACATAATGTTACATACAAGAAAAATTGCTAAGCCTAAGCATAGTGCTTATTTAGGTAGAGCCTATTTCTAGGCTCAGGCAGCTTATTCCCTTCAAAGTCAGTTAAATCATATGCTCCTTTCTTCAAAAATTTCGACACGATGTAGGGTCCTAACCACATGGACCTGAATTTCCCTACCCCCGAAGGTTCTTTGTCCTGATCCCAGAGCAAGACAAGCTCTCCTTTAGAGAAAATCATAGGTTTGACCGATTTATCATATTGATTTTTAACCCCATTTTTATGAGTCTCGTTTGTTGTCAACACATCTCTGTGTTGTTCATCTAGATATTCCAAATTTAGTAAACGTTCTTCTAATTCAGTCGTGTCAGGTAGCACATGAATGGGAATTTTAAGTGATGGGATTTCACATTCAACTGGAGTTACTACTTCCACCCCGTGAACGAGTTGGAAAGGTGAAAATCCCATGGCAATTTTAACATTGGTTCGGTATTCCCAAAGTGTAGGATATAGCATAATGTGCCAATTTGACTCGGCTGCGTTAATAGTATGCTTGAGAATAGTCTTTAAGGTCTTATTGACTACCTCAACTTGACCATTTGCTTGCGGGTAGAAAGAAGACGAGTGGTCAGTGACAATCTCCTTTGGAATACCGAAACGAGTGATAATCTGGTTGAAAATGAAAAAAAGATGTAGTTTCCCCGTCAACCCTGAAGGTGGGCATTTCCTCTGTCCACTTTGTAAAGTAATCAACAATGACAATGATGTTTTTGTTCCCCCTGACCAAGACTGGGTTGCACGTCACATAATCTATCCCCCACTTGGTTAAGAGGCCCATTGCGATGATGAGAAATAGTGGATTAGGATGCAACTGCATCTTTCTGGTGTAAAGATGACAATGCTTCACGAATTCTACACAATCTTTAAAGATCGTGGGTCAGAAATAACCCACACGCAAAATATTCTAGGCCGTTGCTAAACTATAGTAAATGACCCCACATGCTCCGCTATGGGCATCATTTAGGACAATATCGGCCTCTTCGTGGGTGAGGCACTAACATAAAGCAGAGTCTACCCCTCTACGGTATAAAGTATCTCCAATGATAAGGTAGTTTTTCACATGTAGGCATAGTTTGCGTCGCTCTTCCCACAAAAAGGTCGCATGAAACTTTAGAGTCTGGAGATAGATAAGTATATCTCCATAACAAGGATCAGAGGTGGAAATCAAAAAAATGTGCTCATCTGGGAATGAGTATTCTTTAACAACTACATCTGCTTCTATTGGAAATTTTGTAATAAGCTCTGCAAAAACTAAGGATTTTTTCGATTTGGCAGATTGAAAATCGAAGTCAAACTCCTGGAGAATGTCTATCCATTTATTAAATTTTCCTCCAACTATGCGTTGGGACAAAACATACTGAAAGGGATTGACATCTGGCACTACTGTCATAGTGCTCAGTAATATGTAGTAACGTATCTTATGCACAACATAAACAACTGCTAAAGCCAACTTTAAAGTTTAGGGCGAGCGAAATCACAACTAAGGTAATAAATGACATGCTCTTGGAGCTCATCATCTTCCTGGACCAGCACTACCCCAATGGTCGACTCAGACGAGGCCAGATACAATATAAAATCGTGAGATTAATCTATAGGATGTAACAAAGGAGTCGACAACAAAGATTTTCTATAATGCCTCGAAAGCAATTTGTGTGGTTTCATCCCATACAGATGGGGTGTCTTGCTTCAACAGGTGCAGGAAACCTTTGGCGATCTTGGAATAATTCATGATAAAATGTCGAAGGTAGTTAGAATTTCCTTGCAGGCTCTGAATTTTCCTGACAGAATGAGGAGGAGGAAGATTTACAATGGCCTCAACTTTCAAAGGATCCACCTAAATACCTTTGTTATAAACTATGAACCTGAGTAGTCGACTTGACTCGACACATAAAACACACTTGTGGGGATTCAAGCATATTTTGTAATGTCTTCATCGTTCAAAAATTAAGCGCAAGTGATCTTGATGATCAATCATTTTACGAGAATGAGCAAGCAGATCATCTAGGTACGGCTCGAGAATAGTCTTGATATCATGGAAGGAAAAATTCATTGCCCGCTGAAAGGTAGCCCCTGCATTTTTCAATCCAAAGGAAATTTTCTTATATGCAAATGTACCCCAAGGAAAAATGAAAGCTATTTTATGTTGGTCTTTCGACTTGATTTGAATCTGATTGTACACGGAAAAACCATTCATAAATGAAAAAAATTCACTCCCTACACATGCATCAATGATTTGATCTATGAATGGTGTAGGGTAATTGTCCTTGGGGAAAGCTTTTTTTAAATCATGAAATTATGTACATACACATATCATCTTTTTCTTTTTATCGATGGGAAAAATATTTGATACCCACTCCGTCAAAGTGATCGGGTAGATCAAACCAGCTTTTAGCAGCTTTTCCACTTCAGCTTCAACGACTTCCGCTTTACGGGGGTTGATGGGTCTAAGTTTTTGTTGAACTGGTTTGGCATCAGGATAGGTTCATATTTCATGTTCGACTATCAATGGATCTATGCCTGGAATCTCCTCATATGACCAGGAAAACACGTTGTGAAACTCCGTAAATAAGGCCATATAGATAGCAATCTCCTATGGAGAGAAGTTTGAACCATTATATACATTTTCCATGACATTGGGATTTGCAGAGATGTTGATAGGGACAGTAACATAAATGTTTTCCATATTCCCCCCAACAAATATTCCCTCGCTTGGTAAGGGATTGATCGGTATATGAGCATCACCTGCGAGTCTCACATGGAACTCTTGATTTTCAATCCTACTTAGCTCTGGGAGAAAGTAGGATTTATGGTGAAGATCTTCGCAGATCTTATCTCGCCCACTCATAGCTTCCAAAATGGCTTCATCCGAAGGAAAAACCATGTCTAAGCAATAATCAGTATACAAAGAGTTCTCTGCCCAAGCAGGCAGATAGGCTTCTTTCGATTCCTCTGAGACTATAGGAAGAATTGGAATGGGATCAACAGTGGTGTTAATGATAGCCTGGTAAGCTACTTCCACTACCGATAAGGTAACTTTATGTTCGTAACAGGAAGGAAGGACCCAAGGCTCTGTTCTATCGACAACCGTAGCGATAGACTTCCCTACACTAGTAGAATCTAAGTAGTTTATCAAGGCTGGGATATCAAAAGTGCCCATTAACGATGAATACATACCAACCCCCAAGCTCTCATTACCTGGTTTTACCCGATCAACCAATGGCATGGTGGACTCATTAGTTTCCATATGGCCCTTTCGAGTGAAACTAAGTTGGTCAACAGTGACCAACTTCCCTTCATGTGGAAACACTACTACTCGAAGAATGACCGAGATGATTGCATACATAGCATAAGTCCAACTTCTCCCCAAAAGCAAGTTATAGTCCAATGGAGCATCAATCACCTCTAGTTCAATAGACAATTCCTTCCCTGCCAGCTTAATCTCAAAAGTTGGTAGGATACCATGTAGACAAAATGACCTTCCATTGAAAGCAGTAAGTAAGGTGTTCGATGGAACTAGATCCTAGGATCCAAGATCCTTCCAGCAAGATAAAGACATGACACATGTGGAAGCACCTTTGTCAACAACTATCCTTCCAATGGTCTTTCCACCATGGATGACATCTACTAACAAAGCCACATGATACGACAGGCAAATATTAACATCATACAGATTAAATTTCTCCATAAGGCTTGACTAGTCCATACTACCTAAGGCTGCTAAGAGTGCATCTCGTTGGGCAGGACAAGTTTGTAGCACCTCCAATGCCAACATCGCACATGGGGTTTGGGCCAAATCTTCAACTATAGAGTAGTTGGCTGCAACCCTCATGTTGGTATTGTGCAATGCCTTCTTAAAGACACCTTTTGTTATTTTGGGCATTGGATCAACATGCTTCTCGATTGTGAGAGGGTTAGAAGTTTCACCTATATACTTACCCTTCTCCTGAGCCTCCATCTCATAGTTCTTATTTCTAGTATGGATTAATGTCTGGGATCACACCATGTTGATATAATTTGGGTCAGGAGGAGCACTCAAAGTGCCCCCAGCTACATTAGAAATAGAAGCTGAATTCTTTCCTTGGGAAAAAGGATCCTTCGGGACAGCTGGTTGTTGAGTCTTAAGTAGCTTCTGAGCTTGTTCCATGAGAGGGAATTAATGATTCAAATGATCTACCTGGCACAACTTATAGGAAAATTTCAATTTCTTCTTATCCTTTTTCCCCCCATCAGCATTATTCATGGGTTTAGTTTTTTTTTGGTTTCCCTTACCTTTCTTCCCCTTCTTCTTTTTCCCACCGGGTTGCTGATTTCCCTTTTGGGAGGATTGGGAAAAAACATTTTCATTTTCGAGTGAGGGGGAAATCTTTTTTTTCCTCTGCTGCAGACTGCTTGATGGAAAACTCATGGATTTATTTGGCCAAACATTCTACAGTGGGAGAACTCATTGAACCAACCACACCATCGGCATGGGGTCTGGGATTGTGTTTCTCAACACTCTGGGAAAACCACGGTGCCTGAGGTATAATTTCATATAGTATCCCATACTAAGCATATCTCAAATCCAACTGTTGGGCCCTGAGGATGGCCTCTTCTTTAGTAGTTTCCCCCGAAGTGGATACATCCTTAGATATATAAGTTAATAAAGACTTAAGGAACCACTCTAACAAGAACTTGGGGGGGATGGTGGCTTTTATAAGCCTCTTCCATCTTCACCACTCTTGGATATGATCCGAAATGTGAGTGGATTTATCTTGCCTAAAAGTAGACAAGAGGTTTGTGCCGACATCATACCGGACAGGAAGCTAGAAGTGGTTCAAGAACATATCCGCTAAGTCCCAAAAACTATCAAATGCAGCACAAGGAAATTCAATATACTACTTTGCTACAATGCCAGTTAGATTTCTTTGGAACAACCTCAACTGAACGATGTCATCGTTCAGTGAGTTTGAGTAGCACCATATATGGAAAGTGGTGACATGGGTTCCTGGATCTTCCCCAGTTTTTCCTTCGAATTTGGGAATGTCCATAGTTAACTTGGTTGGAACAGGTGGCCACATAGCATTATGTTTCACTGGGTCATTCATCAACTTGTTCAAGTATGGCAAGTTCAAAGTTGCTAGAGGCAGAAGTTTGGGCCTAACCGAAGCCTGAAAAGTACAAGTTTCGGAGGTAGAAGGACTTAACCTGTTTCCCAAATGTAAAGGTGGGGTTTCCCCCAGTTACTGATTGAGAAGTGGTTGGACTACTTTGAATTGGATTCCACCCATAAGCCAGTGGATTATTTTTGTGCGGTGTAGTATAAGTAGTTTGAGCTCCTATAGATGAAACTAGAGTCTGAAATACTGGAGCGGGTATCCCTCTGCTAAAAAATGAGAAAGGAGAGCTCATGAACAGAGGTGAAACTAGAGTTTGGAAACCTTGACCATAGGTGTTTGTATTTCCAAACTACATCCCCACATTTGCAGGTGTACTACCCACATAAGGAGTGGATGGGGGAATGTGCCCCCCATTCCAAGGAAATCCATGAACAAATGAAGAGGATCCAACAGGACCATTCTGAGCAGTGTATGCAAAAGAGAGGGAAGCAAAAAGTGCACTGGGAATACCAGTGACCACCCCATTAGAAGGTCCTACTACATTCATGGAAGCTGGTGGTTAAACCACCCGACTACTTGGAGTTAAAGGGGTAGTAGATATATTTGTTCTAGGGGTACCAATCGGGGCAGGTGGCACTCCTTCAGTCGAAATGGTTGAATGGAGGTAGATGGACCCTCTCCCGAGCTAGCCATAAGTATGCTCACGAGAACACCAATAACAGGTGAATCAAATGGAAGAACCTGGAACTTCACTGATTCCTACTGGTTCTAAAGAACCATCTGTATCTAATCTTTTCCTTTGAGGGGGTGGTGGAGGATCCACTGTAGTAGCTGGAGGAAGGTCTTGCAACCTTCTTAACCTTCTGAGAGGTTGGTCCTCCATGTTTAAAAATTTGACTCTTCACACACCGTAAGGCCAACTAAACACAAACAAACCACACAACACTCACTACCAAATTTCCTAAATCCAAATCAGACATAAAGGGTATAAGATATGCTTCCCAAAAGAAAGTTGAGAGATAGTTACTTGGAATCCGTGTATATTTTGTTAGGAACAAGCGGAGGAATCACCCAACCACCCTCCCACACCTTCTACCAGGGTTAGCTTCCAAGCCCGTCCAAGGTCAACTAGAAATATCCTTCCGGTGTACTTGTGTATGAACCTTAGATGTCAAAGAGACTAAATGCTACCGCAACTATATTGACAATCTTGGGGGACAGTCTCAAGCGTGATTCGTATGCATGGGCAAGGTAGAAAAGCCCAAAACCCTGTCAACACCAGCACCGCACGGAGCCCAAGAGGTGGTATCAAGAGAAGTCCCAAGATGCGCAAAAATATTGGTCTATGCTTTGACAAGGAATCAGAGGGTTATATCCTCAATCCAAGTCTCCACGTTGCCTTGTGCTTAACTCTCGTTTGAGAGGAGCTTCCTAGATACAATCAACATAGAAGATGATTTACCTATTGATTGGCCAACTACGTCTAAAATCAAATACTCGTCAAGAGTTTAAACTCCCTAATCCACAAGTCTAGCCTAAGCTAGTTGGTGTAGGAGCCTAAAAAATAAAACTTGCTAATAATTTTTAATTATATCATTCATTTTAAAAGGTCATTTTTAGTCAGAGGTAAATGGTGTGAAACTAGTGTGATGTTATAGACTCGATAAGAAAAGGCAAAATGATGTATAAAGCAAATTTCAAAGTAAATTATGACTACTAAAACCAAACTTCTTTTCTTTTTTTAAATATAAGTGAAAGAAATTATAACTAAGTGCAAGAAAACTAAGAATTATTTTTATAATTTTTTAATTTTCTATTTGAAAAATACTGAAAAGAAACAACTAAATGCAAAAAGTATAAAAAAAAATTCTTCTCTTTTCAAAAAATTCAAAAACTATAATGAAACTAAATGCAATTTTTGAGCAAGTTTGAATAATCAAAGCATATAAAAAGTGAAATGAGGCATAAAGGACCTAAAGTGACCTACTTCAACCAACAACAAGAAGATTTGGAAAAAAATTGACTTGGAGAAACTATTGAACCCAAAGAGTCCACTAGATTCACAAAAGAAGAGTGACAATGAAACCACAAGAAGCATCACATAATATAAAGCATCTAAAGCCCTGATCACTGACCTAGACACAAGCACTCAAACCTATAGACCAAGCATGAGGACCACCTACACTTCACAAATGAAAAAAATTCAAACAAAAGGCTCAAAGGTTTGATGAACAAGCAAATGGTATGATACATATACTTTAGACTCACAAAGTCATGCCATAAACAAAAGACTTCCAAACAAATACAAATCCAAAGAGACAGGGACAAGAACACCCTATCCAACTTATAGACTGCTACAGGACACACGTGATTGTGTATGTAGGAAACCCGCATATGACACGCGATTGTCTAGACAACAACTCGCATGTACAAGGTCACACACGCGACTGTGGACGAAGCTGTTAGATTTTTATCATTTAATAAATATGATCTAGGATATTATATGAGAGAATAACATGCACATCAATAATCACAAGAGACAAGAGACACAAATAATTTTCCTCGGGGAAACCATAAAGGAGAAAACCCCGCAAATTCCTCAGAGATAGAATGAGCACCAATAGCAAAAGAAAAACCCAAGAACACAAAGATGAAATCCGAAAGCTATTCTCTCTCTCACTTGTGTGAGCTCCCCCTCTCTCACTGATGCACTACAATTGAGTGAGTGTGTGTGTGTGTTCCAAATAGAGAGTCTCACTCTCTATTTATACTAGTTTTCCACTTGACAATTACTTACCAAGGCTGACCTCACTAGGAGAGTCTAATAACCCTAATACCCCTCAAATGTGGGGACTATTGCCCCATCTTACAACGGAGGGTTAACCTCAACTCAATTGTGGGGACTATTGCCCCAACTTACAACGGAGGGTTAACCTCAATGAATTTACATGACTTTATTATATTAATGAATCTACCTATAGGAACACCGGGGTACAATGAAATACAATATAAGACATACAAGTGAATACATTTCGAAGTTACAAATACATCAACACTCCCTCTTAACTAGGAAGGTATTCTCTTGACACAGTTCATCAGCACAAATCTTCATTATTGGATAATCATCAAAGTTGGATCATCATCATCATCACTACTCCCGCTATCTCGAGAAAATGGTGCTATCTCTAAATTATAATCATCATAGGAATTTATACAGACCGTCCCTTTTTCATGCTGGTTGTAGGTCTTAGCACTTATATCCAACCATGGGAGGCCCAACCTACTACCATGTCGAAAAGGCTCAGCGCTTACATCTAACCATGGGAGACCCAGCTTGCCACCATGTCAAAAAGGATCAACACTTACATCTAACCATGGGAGGCCCAACCTACCGCCATCTTAGAAAGGATCTGCACCTACATTCGACCATGGGAGGCCTATCCTACCACCATGTCGGAAAGGCACTGCACTTACATCTGACCATGGGAGACCTAGACTGCCACCATGTCAGAAAGGAACGACACTTACAGCTAACTATGGGAGGCCCAACCTACCACCATGTCAGAAAGGATCAGCACTTACATCTGACCATGGGAGGCCCAACCTGCCACCATGTCAGAAAGGCTCAGCACTTACATCCAACCATGGGAGGCCCAGCCTGCCACCATGTCGGAAAGGCTCAACACTTACATCCAACCATGGGTGTCCCAACCTGCGACCATGTTGGAAAAGCTCAGCACTTACATCCAACCATGGGAAGACCAACCTGCCACCTTGTTAGAAAGGCTCAACACTTACATCTGACCATGGGAGGAACACCTCCCACAGCCATGTCAGAAAGGCTCTACAGTTACATCTGACCATGGGAGGAACCAATCCTTCCACCATGTTAGAAAGGCTCAACACTTACATCCGATCATGGGAGGCCAAGCCTGCCACCATGTCAGAAAGGATCCTACACTTACATCTGACCATGGGAGGAGCCAATCCTGCCACCATGTTAGAAAGGCTCTCGAACTCATCACTTCTCCTTAGAAGGAACCTCGATATGGAGAACACCAAGCTTCTCCCTGAAGTAATCAAACTTCACTCTAGCTAATGGCTTGGTCAACACATCATCTATCTGCTTCTTCGTTGCAACATACTGGAGCTTCACTGCTCCTCTCTGCACCATATCCCTGATATAGAGATATTTGATCTCGACATGCTTTGATTTTTCATGGAACAATGGGTTCTCTGACAACTTCACACAACTCTGGTTGTTGCAATATATACAAGTAGCATCCAACTGGAGATCAAACAAATCAGATAGTAGCTTCCTCAGCCACACTACCTCAAAACTAGCTAAACAAGATGCAACATACTCTGCTTTGGCTGTACTTAGCGCCACACATGACTGCTTCCTTATAAACCAAGATATCACACCTGATCTCATACTGAAGTAGCACCTCAAAGTGCTCTTCCTATCAATGGAACTACCTACCCAATCCGAATCCACATAACCATCTAGGTTAATCTTCTAATTCGCTTTGTATTTGAGCACATAATAAACTTTACCCTTTAGGTACCTCAGAATATACTTTTCAACAATAAGATAAACATGTCTCGGATCCGTCAGGACCTGGCTCAATGTGTTCATAGAAAAGAAAATATATGGTCTAGTATTCGTCAAGTACATCAAGGACCCAATCATCTGATGATACATCATAGCATCAACTGACTCTGATGAAGCATCACTCAATAGCTTCAATTTCTATGCTATAGGTGTGGTCATGTCCTTGCAGTCCATCACCCTGAACCTATTCACGATCTCTACTACATATTTCCCTTGTCCCAGGGATATTCCATCTGTATTCTGCCATACCCAAGTCCTTTATCTCGAACTCGGAAGAAAGTCTCCTTCTTGCAACTTTAATGAGTTCCAATTTTTCTATTAGGGACAAGTCATCAACATATAATAGGAGCATCACTGGTATTTCACCTTCAACCTTGAATTAAAGGTTGGAATCCTCTTTACTCTCAGTAAGCCTAGAGCCATTAGTAAGCTGTCCATCTTGTCGTACCATGTTGAACCTCAGGATCTTCTTCAGTTACTCCTAAAGTGGAGCATCATTCTCCCTATGCATTTAATACTTGTTACACTGAAATCTCATCACCATCATGTTATGAGATAGGTATTCCCTTGTTTGCTCCAATCCCTTAGAGTTTCCCTAGAGAAATGACAGGAAAAAATATCCCCTTGCAATTTTCCTTGTTTTGAGCTGGTAACGCTCCTCTTACAAAGACAAAAGGTGGTGCTACGGTAGCACTGTTCCTGATACATGAGAAAAGAGAGGTGCCATCGCTTCTATCCTTACTGCAAGAAGCATTACCCCCTTAACACAGCCTGTTTTCTTCATTGGAGGAGCGATGCTCGAGTTTCTAGGAAAAAAGAGAAGCTTCGAGAGGATTCTTGAAGCTGACCTCCGTGGAGCATCATCCCTATGGTTTAGGACTAGTTGGAGCTCGAGATCCTCCCTTTTAGGATCTAATATCCACCTCACCCATGATATCGTCAACCATTCCTATCCTCCCATGCCTTTAAATACTGGCTCATCCCCCATGGGAAAAAAGAGGAAGAATTGTGTTTCATACCCAAACTTTGTCAAAATCATTCTTTAGTCTTTGGAGGCAAGGTGAAGTTAAAGGCAAGGAGCCATTGGAAGGAACTCTCAACACCAAGGCATGAATTTTGTAGTCTCTCCAATCATTTCTAATAAAAATGTCTTTTCTTTCCCATACTTACTGTTTCATGTTTTTATATTGCTTGATTCCTTGGTCACAAGCATAGATCTAGTTGATTATATTGTATGCTATCATGTTTCTATTGTTGTTTTCCATCTTTTACAGGCTCTTCTGCAAATATAGAGAGGACAACCTTTGAGAGAAGTATCATGGCATTCCATTTAGTTGATTAACCAGATCTAGAGGAAGTTTAACATTTGGTGTTTGTATTTTGTTCTAGACCTGAACCATTCAGATATAGGGAACCAACTCTTGTCCGCAGAAGGTGTGTATTTTCGGCTAACAATACTCTATGTATTAAAACATTCTGTACTAGAGTGAGATGTAGATTCCTCTACTACTAATATTCTATGTATCCATCTAGGGTCACTGGATACCAAGATCCTCTATCTTGAACTTTTTGAAAAGTTCTTCTCACACCCATCTGTGAGCTTGTTATCCTCTATAGGCTTTCATCTTCAACCTTGTAGAAAAGGTTAATATCTTCATCACTCTAGGTGATCTCCAAGATCCTCATGTATGTGTTATCCCATGGGTTCCTTCTGAGATCATACAAGGCCTTCTTTAATTTGCACACACGAGTCTACCTGTCATGTGTCTTAACTTTTAGTGGCTACAAATGTATCTTCGTAGTCTATTCCTTCTTTCCATGAAAAGCCTCATGCTACGAATATTTCCTTGTATCCCATGATGTTTCCGTCTACTGCATGATGGATCTTGTAGATCCATATGGAAGATACTAAGGACTTCCCTTCAGTTCTTTGACATCGTATTCTAGTCATCATTCTTCAATTTGTATTATTAGAGTGAATCTTGAACTGTCGTCACTTATTCTTTGGAGCAAGTCTCATCCTTCTTTTCTTGTAGGCGATTGTGTCCTATCTTTCCTACAATTCAAATGCATTATTTGTATGGTTAGAAACATTTCATAAGGAATATTCATAATGACAAGTTCTTATGGATAAATATATAATTATGCAACTATTTTAGCCATTACAACATTCATCCATATCTCACTGAAACTTTCTAGATGCCTTCCATCTCTACCATGACATCATTGAGATTGTGCACTAATCCAATATGTCAGCAAAGAGGNTTTTTATAACACCATGGGCTACTTACCCATCACATGCATATTAGTAGTATATGGTCATTAATGCAAACATTCTATCATGCTTAACACATCAACTGAATATAAACAAATGCGTAACCAAATAATATCATGAAATGAAAATTGGATACTTATCTTTATTTGTTTTGTGGGTAGAATCCTTCTTGAGCCTTCAGCTTCATCATCTTCTTCATTCATAAGAACATCATTTCTTATCCAAATTCTAAGATGGATAAGAGGTTCTTCAAGAGTTGAGTCCTTCATATTCCTCATCGCTTGAGGGATCTTCTTTGGATCGTGAGAGCTTGATCTTCAGTTGCTCCCATTTTATCTTCTCTTATTGTGAGTCGAGCTTCTTCTTGTGTGCGCTCTTCCCAGAGTTTGCTGAAGGTAATCACTTCCTTCTAGCACACATTCCTCAAATGAATGAATCCCATGATCCTGGGAGGCCATTCAAGGTGGTTATAAAAATATATTATTCTTCTTCGATTGCTTTGTCATAGCATCGAACGATTCCTTTTGGTGTCTTCAAGGATGACACATGAGGTATGAGATGATCTATAATAGAATCTGCAATGATTCTCTTGGGTCTATCCTTGGCCTCATCTCCCTTTGGATCCTAGACCTTTCTTACTGAAATACTAATCCAAGTCAATATCTTCAAGGATCATAGAGGTCTTATACTTCCATACTTGGAAGTTGTCAGCTTAAACAAGCTTTTCATCAAGCTGGTGTGATAGGTCATTTTGAAATGAGAACCTCAAATATAAATAACAAAAGATTAGATCTTACCGATTTGAGGTGTCTGTCCTGGTTCCAGATCTGGATGATCTAAGGTTTGTTAGAGAAAACCTAATTTTCAAAACTTGGAATATTTTAAATCTAATTGGATAGAAATATGTGCCTCCTCAAGGAGAGCAAAGAAGCATACTCATTTTCTAAAAAATTTGATAAGAACTGCAAAATATCTGATGCCCTAGTTTTCTTCAATTTCTTCTACATAATTTCTTGATATTGTTTCTACAATATATCCACAAGTACTTCTCCTCTGTGTCTAAAAATTCACACCAAGGTAGCCTCATCCATCCTCTTTCCAACACCATGGGTTTGAGCAAAATTGGTTTAACCAATTGGGACTTATGAGAGTTTTTTGAAGGTGACTTATTTCAGGACTATTCAGCATAGAGAACTTGTATAGACTTCCACGTGTCACTATTTCACCTTCGGGGTATTAAAATTTTACCACATAAATTAATGTCCGTTCCCTATCTGGAACATCTTGAGAAATTTCATTTGGACCTTCGTAGCCCGATATATATCAATTTTCCCTAGGTGTCCTGTTTAGGGATGAATCAAGAGAGAGGCTAGAACCCTGATTTGGAGGAATCATATCTCCCAGAATATAGAGAATACGAGGAGGAAACTTTTACACAGGGTACATCAGGAATTTATATTCAACTTGTAAACATTTTTGCTCTTGATCCTTCTCCAATCTCAAGATATAATGAATGCACCAAAATGACTAGTTTTAGTCTTTTAGGGTTTTCTGGTATGGGGTCAAATTAGGGTTTGAATTTCCCGGAGTTTTACCCAGCCAAAATTTTTGATCTTAGTCTCTAAATTTCTAATTTGAGGAGGAGAGCAATCCTATGCTGGGCTCACTCAAAAATTCCTCTTATGTGAAAAGTCCTAATTTCCTACAACAGTTTCAGGTCAAAAACTAAAAAATGCCCGAAATCAAATTCTGCTTTGACAGAAAGATATGCCCTTCAATGGAGAGTTATCCTAGCATCCTTTTGTTGATAATTTTTGGAGAGAGACCCAAAAATTAAGAAGCCCTAGATTCTACAGCTGCACAGTGTCTTCTTCTCAGGTTATCTCTGATACCATGTTAGATTTTTATCATTTAATCAATATGATCTAGGATCTTATATGAGAGAATAACATGCATAGGAATAATCACAAGAGACAAGAGACAAATAATTTTCCTTGAGGAAACCATAAAGGAGAAAACCTCGCAACTTCCTCAAAGATAGAATGAACACCAATAACAAAAGAAAAACCCAAAAACCCAAAGATGATCTCCGACAACTGTTCTCTCTCTCAATTGTGCGAGATCCTCCTCTCTCACTAATGCACTACAGTTGAGTGAGTGTGTGTGTGTGTTCCAAATAGAGAGTCTCACTCTCTATTTATTCTAGTTTTCTACTTGAAAATTACTTACCAGGGTCTACCTCACCAGGAGAGTCTAATAACCCTAATACCCCTCAATTGTGGGGACTATTGCCCCAAATTACAATGGAGGGTTAACCTCAACTCAATTGTGGGGACTAATGCCCCGACTTACAATGAAGGGTTAACCTCAATGAATTTACATGAATTTATTATATTAATTACTCTCTTTATAGGAACATCGAGGTACAATGAAATACAATATAAGATATACAAGTGAATACATTCAGAATTTACAAATACATCAACAGAAGCAACCTGCGTGTACAAATAAAAAAACATTCAAAAAAAAGACTAGCAGAGAATCATGGGCATACTACAGTGTAAATTAAAAGTAAGATAAAAAGAATCACACTCAGAATCAGAATCATAACAAAGAATGGCAAAGGGACCTACAGGATGGACCCACACCAGGCTGGACTCCCCAACAGAGTTGCCAGTTCTGTTGTACATGACAGTACATCCTTGTAACCTAGGGTATCGGGTTACCAACTTACTAATAGACTTGTAGACAATTAGATTTTAGAGAAAATGAAATAGGAATAGGAAGAGAGTTTGGATTACCTAGTTTATGACGGTTGACCAAGATTGGTATTCTCCTACTTCAACCTTCTCCAAATCTTCTAGGGATGCTTCTCTTCACTTGCAAAGAGCCAATTCTTCAACAAATATCTCATACATATATATCGGAGGTTAGATGAAATGCATATTAATAACATAATTGAAATCATTCATTAACCAATATACATGAGAAAAACACAATACAAATATTGGAAGAAGAAATATCTTTATTAACAAACTATGAATAGGTGAGAATACAACCTAGCTTCTGACACAAGGACTCCTCTACAACCGAGGAAAATGAGTCCTGCTACTCCAAGACTCTGAATGGATACCACCAGCATAACTTTGCTTTTCTAGAATTGATTGATTAGCCCCATCCGAAGGCCTCTATTTATACATTGGGAAATAGAGTGGTTTCGAAGGTTAGGATGGTTGAGACAGTTGGGATAGTTATAGATTAAGGCCCAACTAATCTCATCTAATCATGATTTATATGTTTTAATGTTGAATTAAGGTACATGCGAGTATGCATATAAGCAAGGCGCATATGACATGCTTATTGCTTGAAGGAAACTCGTGTGTTCAATGTACACACGGGTTGCAATGCAAATAGTCGCCTGTGACACGCAAGTTGCAACGCAAATAGGCTCATGTGCAACCCTAAAGTTAGAATAAAAATATATGAAGCTGGTCTGAAGATTATGCATCAATGGCCATGCACATCTATAGTGTTTTAAGAAACTTCAATCCAAATTGTCCTTTTGTGTCCCGACATAGTGAATGTTAGTACTCGAACAGAGAAGTGCCATTTAGGTTGATAAAACCTCTTTCCAACCCCATAGGTTAGAGCATAAGTGGATTCTCCAAGTGTGACTTATGATGCGTTTCCCAAGGTGACTGTTTTGGGTACTGTTCATCATAGAAAACTTGTATGAACTTCCACATGTCACTGTTTCACATTCTGGGTCTGAAAAGTGTACCATAGAAACTACAGGCCATTCCCTACCTGCAACATCTTTTGAAATTCCATTTGTACATTCCTATCCTGAGATATAGCAAATATCCCTAGGTCACCTGTTTATGACTGTATTCTGGAGGAGGATGGAACCCTGATTTGGAGGAACCGTATCTCCTAAAGTATAGTGAATCTGAGGATGAAAATTTAACACAGTGTATAGAACGAATTTCTCTTTGGCCTGTAAAAGTTTTGGCTTCTGATCCTTCTCCATTCTCTCATTATAGAGAAAGTTCTATGATTAATAAATTCAGTCTTCTAGGGTTTTCAGGCATGACACCCTAATTTCCATTAGCTGCCACTGTAGCTGTATTTCAGTTGTACAGTGAAACTCCTTTGGTTCAAAAGCTGATACCACCAATATATGCACCCTAGTGAGGCGAGTTAGCCTACTCCTCCTTGCTTGATGATCTGTAGAGAGAACACCTTCAACTAGGAAGCCCTAGTTCCCGCAACTGCACAGTGCCTTCTTTCAGAGAGGCTCTGATACCATGTTATATTTTCTTAAGATCTAATTAGATTATCTATGATCTTTATCTAAAAGAATAAAAAGTAAAAAAAAATGCATAAGATATAAAAGATACACAAGACACAAATATTTTCATTGAGGAAACCACAAAGGAGAAAACCCCGCAAACTTCTTCAGAATAGTAAGATGATCAAAAGCAGTAATAAGAAATGTTCAGTAGCTATATTTCTCTCCTCCTCTGACTGTCTCTCTCTTTCATGCACCTTAGAGAGTGTGTGAGGTGTGTATAAATGAGGGAGAGTGCCTCCCTATTTATACCCTTTCAATTCACTGACCAAATATAAGACTCGAGCCTACATGTCATCTCACATAGGGCCCACTTCTCCTAGAGAGACCACAATTACATTTTACATGATGTTACACTGGGGACTATTTCCTCGACTTACAACGAAGTTTGTACCTCAAGATCTAGACACAATTTAGACATCTCGTAAAGGGGTAACACACATCCCTAATGGGGGTACAATAACATACAATGATAATATACATCAAAATATCTTCTGAAGTTACAAATACATCAACATGAATAAATTCCTAGAAGGGTACCTTTGATTCCTTATATATGATAAACACACATAATGAGTCAAGTGGTGTCCATTAACAGAACAATGGCACAACACATATTTCCATACTTCACAAAAATTATCACCAGTTATGGCACTTTAAGGCTATCACCCTCCTTCCATCACATCAATATTGAAAGAGAAAGCCAAGGTTCAAGCAATGGAGTATCATATACAGCAACAACAAGAGGTTCTCCAACTATTGAAAGATAAACTAGACATAACACAAAATAATAGGACGAAACAACAAGAATATCAACATCATTGTGAAAGAAAATTTGAAGTAGGAGATTGGGTGTTTTTTAGGGTACAACTAGATATCCCTTAAGCAACAAAAGGGCAATAAATTAGCACCCAAGTACTATGGTTCCTACAAGGTGTTACAAAGGATTGGGAGTGCCGATTACAAATTGGAGTTTACCCAATATTCATGTGAATACCCATTCTTCATGTTTCTTGCCTAAAAAAGGTAATCGATAATCCCAGTCCATACTATTTTACTAGATATTGATGAAGAAGGGAAATTGATACTATATCTTCAACAATCCTTGACACATGAACCAAGACTAACTATGAAATTGAGAAATTACCAGTACCTCATAAAGTGGAAGAACTTGCTAATATAAGAGGTGACATGGGAAGCTGAGTTCTTCATGTAGAAACACCCAAATCTAATCAAGTGGTTAGGACAACACTTGTTTGAAGGGGCAAGGTATGTTAAGCCTTATATATTGCCACATTACATTTCTATTATTATATTAGTTTTATCTTTATTGGTTGGTTAGGACCTTAATAGTAATTGTATGATCAACTAGCATCTTAATTGTAATTGTACCCTTTGTCTCCTCTATATATACCAAGGAGACCTATTTTTAGGATCATCTCATCATGTCTTGTGAATTTAATACATTGCATAGGGAGGTTTTCCCCTCGAAGAGGCTTTTTTTTCATCTATTTATCTCATTCTCAAGGTGTTGAGTTACTCTTTCTCTCTCTTTTTTATAATATTATGAGAATTTGGTACATAACATTGTTCCACCATTAAACTAATTGATAGAATCGTTCAATGATAACTCAATACTATTCACCAATTCACAGGTTCATTAGTGCATTATGATTTATGTTGTGTGAACTTGTATATAATTTTCCCTTTGATATGTTCATTAATTAATCACCAAGTCATGTTGGCTTGATCATTAGTGAAGATTTTAGTTTGTGCACCATGAATTCATCCTTAATAACGCTCTTGTGAATGTATGTGATCAATGGTTTGGTTTCCTCACGTGATATTTTATGCAGACATGCATGGACATGAACACACATGAATGAAAAAGAGTGTATTGATTCATAAGATTATGCAACGTCTCATTACATAGTAGGAGAGAGGAGTACATTAAATAAATTCCAAATACCTAACTATTAACTATTACATTAATGGCTACATTAAATGTTGGATCATTACATCACTTTATCATTCAATATTTATTATTTGGTTTAAGTCACAAGTTCTAAATATGACCATTATCTCCAACACCCTCCCATAATGGCCACTTTACAAGATTTTTCAAAATACAAAAAGGAAAAACTTTGGATAAGAAAGATGTTTGGTGTCCGCAAGATAAGACAATGATTGGAAGTAAACTATAGTTGACAACATTATTGAAGTAAATTCTATGCCACCATCATTTTTTCTAACCATTGACTCATTAGCTAGATGAGAACCAATGTTGGTTGAATATTTATTTTTCCACAATTGGCATAGAACTTGTAAGTTCACTAAAATCACCTCCTCCACATCTTGGTTATCCAATATATAAAGATTTTGTGTTTGCTTCTTTGAGGAAGCACCATCATCCTCACACTCCCTAAGGATCTTCCTTACCCAACTTTTTCTTCATCTTCCCCAAGAGTATTCTTCTTATGAATTACAATAAATGATGCATGATATACTTTTCATTTTCCATCTCTTATTTGATTTGCTTCAACAACATCATCTAGTGATTAACTTCTTGAGTTTAGTCTCACTAGACACCTCTCTAGCCTAGGTATTATGGTTGATTTTTTAAAATAAATTACAACCATCTTTCTACTGAAGTATTCATGCATTCTCAAATTCTAGTAGCCTTATTAAAATCTATTCTTCGACACCCATAGAAATCATTTTTTTCTATTCTTATCAATAATAAAACACCTATTATTGTTGAAATTTATGTCCAAGTGTGGGCTATGCTTCATTGTACTACTTATTGCAAGCATATTTTTCTCCAAAAAAATAATATAATAGACATATTTAATCATAACCCTTTTACCTCTTAGTCGAAGTAGCCTGCATTTCCTTTTTCTATAACTTTTTATTCTTCTCTAATACTCAACCCAACAAAGTCAATATGAGATTTATCCTCTACAAAATCAATATAACAATCAATTTTGTTAGTAAAATGTCTAGATGCTCTCGAATCAACTACCAATCAATCTTACCACTATGAATATATGTTTATGTCCATGAACACATAGACCCCTTCCTCCTCCTTGTGTTAAGCCACATTAGTCATTGAAAGAATAATCTTAACGATGTTTTTCGTCCCAGAACCACTTCTTGAAAAATCTACTTATATGCCCTAACTTTCCACAATAAAAGCATTTAATTTCTTTTCTACTTTTACATGACTCAGAAGATTCATCTCCATCATTCTCTACCCTCGGTTTGATACCCTCACTCTCAAACTTCGCTGCAAGTGATACCTCAAAAGACTCGTTAATACTATTTTTTCATCTATCTTGTTGCAAAATTTTAGTGCTCAATTTCTCAAATGTCAAATCTTTATCAATACTAGTTGTATTTTAGAGTCTCAATATAATTTACATTGGAAAAAAGGAAAACTTTTCAAATTTATAACGATTGTATCTTCTTCCATTTCCATATCAATTGATTTCAATTGATATTGAATCCTTGAGTTTTAACAAATGATCTAGCAAAGGGTCAAATTCCTCCATTTTAATTGAAGATAACACATTTTTACATAAAAACACTCTGCTTGTGTAAGGTTTCATGCATCTTCAATAGGTTCCTCCACATGAAAAAATGTATCATTACAATCTTGAAATTTAGAAAGCATCTCATTTGTTACTAAGAGCTTGATCAACATCAAAACTTCTTGATTCTTCACATCATACTTTTCTTGGACATCTACATCGATGTCACTCCACATTTATTTTCCCAATACAAGTTTGTACAAACATCTATATTTAAATACAACAAATATTTTTTGTTTCCATGATTTAAATTCTGGCGATTAAACTTTTTGTTTTCACCCAACATTATAAAGGACAAACTATCCCTTTTTAATGTTTCAAACATATGTGAATTTGGTTTTGGTGAATGCAAACCCAACTACTATTTCTAGACAGACTTTTCAAGCATCCAAAAATTTCATAAATAGATTAAATTTATCTTCTAAAAATATTCAATATAAACTTAAAATTTTTGTTTTGAGCATTCAGCAAATCAACCTTATGTCCCATTCATATATGAGAAGTCACCTTGCACTTCATTCATTGACAACTCAATTCTTTGAAAACAATCCTATTCGAAGGTGATTGGTAGCAACTCCCTTTTTAAATTTCAATAATAATAACTTCCTTTTTATAATACTTTACCTTTAATAATATATACTGTGTAAATTTTGAATGATTCAATCATGGTTTCCAATCTCAATGAGTTTAACTTCAATTGAATGCTCATTCATAAATACATATAAAAAACTGAAACACATGAATGAAAACAGATTGTATCTTTAATTCAAATGCAATGTGAAAACAAGAAACCAAACACATAAATGAACACAAGATGTTTGGGAAATCCCCTTGGAAAAAAAAAACCCAAAGGGAAAACCAGTAAGTGAGAAATTTTATTATCAGCCCACATAAAATTTCTGACTTTACAACAATTTATGATAGAAATAAATAGAGTTATAATTATCTAAAAAATTGTGATGACATTCCAACTCGAAAACTGTGCTAGAGGCCCTCAAAATCTGTGCCAGTCTTTTGTACCTTCCTATACAATGTTGTATAGTTTATAACAACATTAAATACCTCGATTTATATGCAAAATAGTACCTCAAAATATGTGCATTAACTCTGTTGTATGACTAGCATTAAATGTTGTATGATCTGCTCCAAAATCCATATTGTACGGTTCTAGATTAAATGTTGAATTCTTCTTGGGAATCATTCTAACAAAATCTCTTGGTACTTGTGCCTTTCTTGCTACTACTTCTCTTTCTCCTTCAACTTTTCTTCTCTCTTCCTCTCTCAACAAATGTGCCTCATCTCTCTCTAAATTTCCTTTTTATAAACTCATTAAGGAATAACTACCCTAACCATAAATATCAATGGACAAGATTAAATACTTCCTCTCACGATATAATGGTCATGACTTAATCTCTCATTGAGAGAACTTTAATCACTTAAGTGACCAAAATTTATAAAAGTCACTTTTATTCATTAAATAATAAAAGACCCACTTAACTTTATAAAAATCACTTTAATAAACTCAATTTATTAAACAGAGACATTTTCTCGGTCACTTCTATAAACTAGGAACCAACACTTCATAAGTACCCCCAAGCTATGAAAATCTAACGCTCCCTCTTAGCAAGGGAGACACTTCTAACACCTTCGCCAACTGTATCTGTCTCCAACTCCATCATATTGTTGGTTGTAGCTGCTCCCCTGACTTAGAAGCATGTCCTACTACTTTCACCATCACATTGTCCACTATAGTTACTCCCTCTGACTCAGAAGCTTGTCCCGCTACATGTTCTGGAACCTGAGATGAGAATCTATGTAAGACGCCCATACTCCAAGGAGTCTCATCATGCTCTTAAGCATCCTGCAGTGTCATCTCATACTAATTGGGACTTATGCCAAAAATGGATGGAGCCTCACATTCATATATCACTAACACTGTCTCTAAATCCAAGATCCACCCAAACTCACCATACACAAGCTTTCCATGTACCCTATACATCATGGCTACTAGAACACTAAGAAACATTGATACAACCAAAGAAACTCCACCTAATAGATAAACAACTGACGACCTCAGAATAGAGCAACATATCCATCATCTTACAAAGTTGGACCCGAGAGCAAGTTTACCTACAACCCTAGAAAAAACAACACCTAACCCACCTTCAAAAAAAATTTCGATTCTAGATGGAATCTAATGCATCCAACTTCCCTCATTGTATGTATGGTGTTGACCCCACTATCCACATAGCAGTTTCAATATTTCTCTCAAATACTAAGGAATATAAACCATATTCTCGTCATATGGCGAGATGATCCATTTTCCACTATCCATGCCCTAACTTCCTCATACCCTATACTACCACTACTCGAAACAAAGGAGACCAGAGAGAACTCTTTCTCAAACTTCTCAACAAACTCATCAACCTCAATCGATGTTGTTTCTACCCATGTTTATTTCTTCTTCTTTTTGTGTGGACACTAGCCTACATAGTAGCCCATCTTCTGACATGAAAAGCATCTCACTTTTCTCATGTCCTTCTCCAAATTAGCTCCACTACTCGAGCCCTTCTTCTTCATGCCATTTTATGAAATGACCACATTTTCCTCATTCTCATCATTCTTACTCTGATTCTCTAGAGAGATTGCTTTTGAGTCTCCTCCTAGATGAATTCATCCCACAATCTTTCCCAAACAAACAATTTATCCCTGGAAACAATACACTTAACAAATGTATCCCATGGTTTTGAAAAACCATTCAGGGAAGTTCTCACCAGTTCTACATTTTATACTCTCTCCAAAAACTCCCAACTCATCTCACACATGTCATATTATTGTACGTTATGATGTTGCATTATCTGTCTTGGTCATCCCAATAATCCCAAGCTTCTATCTCAAAACCATCTTCTGGTTTTAGTTATCATTATGATACAACTTAATCAAGGCTGACGATATCTCATAAGCATTCTTTTTGCTTTTTGTTGAGAATATATTTGTCATTGATGTCAAAGGAGTTCAAGAATAACAAAGAGATAACCAATAGACATAATAGCAGGATGAACTCAGTAAAGGACAAAGGATCCATTACGTGGATTGTCAATTGATGTCAAAGGAGTTCAACAATGACAAAGGAATAACCAGTAAAACATGATGACATGGTGAACTTAGTGAAAGACAGAGGAATTACAAAGTCGAATAGAAAATCATTGTCAAGGCCAATGACAGAGGAAATATCTGCAAAGCGAGCAGTGGAAAATAATAGTCTGAAGCGCCAAGAAGATTTGGATGGATCCACAAGTTAAGCAGTGGAAGCACCAAAGAAATTTTGGATGGCCTAAATCATTTGAGAGACATAGATCAATGGTCTATAATAAGATCCGAAAAATAAATATGTGTGGAAAATAACATTCCCGAACACTAAACTGAAGTGAAAAAATGGACGGTCTAGATCAATGGAGAGAAATTGCGGAGGCCAATTTTGAGAAGATCGATAGTGGTGAATGATTTCCTCATAAAGAAAAGTGAAGATCCAAAAATCCACATTTGATTGTAGATCAACGGTTAGGATTGAATCCACAAAGAAATCAACGGTGGTGAATGATTTCTACATAAAGAAAAGTGAAGATCCAAAATCCGCAATTGATCATAGATAGATGGCCAGGAGTGAACCGGCAAGTAAATCGAAGGTTTAGAAGAAATGAAGAAACAAATTTGCAGAATAGAATTGCGAAGATCCAAAATGGGAAAGTGTGGTTTCACATTCCACAATCCGTAAGATTGACGGTTGGAAAATATTCCGCAAGAGATCGATGACACAGAAGCAAAATTGCGGAAGTAGTTTGAACAAAATTGGAAAACCCGCAATCCACAAGATCGACGATCAGGAAATAATCTGCAAGAGGTCGACAGTGTGGAAGAAAGATTGCGGAAAGGAAATTGCAGAAGTATTTTCAGGAAATTTGGAAAACCCGCAATACACAATCTGAATTTGATCTAAAGATTGACGATCAGGAAAGAGTCTGCATAATATCAATGGCGTGAAAGAAATCTCGCGAAAAGCAAATTGCAGAAGCACTTTTAAGAAATTTGGAAAACCCACAATCTTCAAGATTGACAATCAGGAAAGACTCCACAAGAGATCAATGGTGTGGAAGAAACATTGCGGAAAGGAAATTGCAAAAGTATTTTCAAGAAATTTGGAAAACCCACAATCCACATTTGATCGAAATATCGATGATCAAGAAAGAGTCTGCATAATATCGACGATGCAAAAGAAATCTCGTGGAAAGAAAATTGCAGAAGCACTTTTAAGAAATTTGGAAAACCTGCAATCTGCATCTGATATAAAGATCAATGACCAGGGAAGAGTCTAGGAGAAACCAATGGTGTGAAAAATATCTTGCGGAAAGGAAATTGTGGAAGGAAATTTTGAGAAAAGTCAAAACACAAATCTGGAATCCATAATCTACATATGATCTCATATCAACGGTTAGGGAAGAGCTCGCAAGAAATCAACGGTGCAAAAAGGTTGTTGCAGAAAGCTAAGGAAATTACATAAAGATGATTACAAAGTGAAATATGTGTGTCAGATCGATGGACAAGAAAGAGTCAGCAATGGATTAACGACTCAAGATGGTTGTGGAAAGGATCTATTGCGAAAAAAGGAAAAATCAGAAAAATTTCTGGTGAAGAATTATCATTGCGGAGAGGAGATTCTGGTAAGATATTTTTGCGGAGAGGTATGATTGATAAACCTAAATATAATTAAAGAATTGTTAAAATGAAGAATTGAGTTTTCATGAAGAGGCATGATCTAAGAATGAAAATTTTCAATAGTGAAGAGATGCATTCACAGAAAATGTGCTAGAGGGTATTTCTAGACAGAATGACGAGTGAGAGAAATTGTCTTTGCACTTTCAATTGACATATCGATTTAAGTATAGTTAGAGATCAAATTATCATATGAGGGAGGTTGGGAGGATCTAGAGAAATAAACATGCTTACTAGGGTGTTGTATCCTCCTTCCAGTGGTAGCTGGTAAATAGGGTGCCATAGCATCCTTTCAGTAGCAGCTGATGATGAACCAGGGGGTCGAAGCCTCCTTCCAGTAATTGCTAGTAAATGAGGGTGTAATACCATACTTATCTATAGAAGAAGACAAACTATTTGTAAACACAATTTTTCAGTAATAGGAAGTATTGGGGTTTACCCAATTGGGATTCCACGATAAAATTTTGTTATGTGTGTTTTTATTGATCATGCATGTTAATAAATAAATTAAAAGTGATTTAAATAGTTAAAGGTTATCAATACTGATTCATCCCCCCCTCTTTGTATTGTCCAATATTCCAACAATTGGTATCAAAGCGGGATCCTTCACTACAGCTTAATCACTAGAAGGAAGATCCTATTGAAAATCACTATGGATAAAAAAGGGTTGGCCACCAACAGACCTCCCTTATTTACTAGAGATAATTATGCATACTGGAGTTTAATAATGAAGTGCTATCTAATGGATTTTGGATACAAAGTTTGGAGGACTGTTGAAACAAAATATAAATTACTAGATGCCGTACCTATAGACGAAGGAGAAATAAGCCAATATGAGGCCAATTCAAAAGCTCTAAATGCAATTTTGAGTGGGTTAACATAATCAGTACTTGTAAAAGTCACGCAATGCAAGACATCCAAACATGCCTGGGAAAAACTAAAATGTATCTATGAAGGAACTTCCAATGTCAAGGAATCCAAACTCCCGACCTACAAAGGTCAGTTTGAAAACCTAAAAATGAAAGAGGAAGAAAATATTGCTGAATATCTTCTAAGAGTAGATGAAATTGTTAATTCCATTAGGAGGAGAAATTAAAGAAAAAGAAGTAGTCAACAAGGTACTAAGAACCCTGCCATTGAAGTATGACTCAAAGGTGTCTTCTTTAGAATAACTAGACGATCTTAAACTAATGATAGTAGATGAACTACATGGAATATTCACTTCCTATGAGATGAGAGAAAGGACAAAATGGATCATCAAAGAAGGAAGCAGCTTTTAAGGCCGTATCCAAAATCCAATCCAAGGACCTAGATGATGAGGAAGCTCTCTTCATCAAGAAACTTGAGAGAGGCACTGGAAAGTACAAAGGGAAGCTACCCTTGAAATGTTTTAACTGTGGAAGGATTGGACATTTTTCCAAAAAGTGTCCTTACCCAAAACAAGAGGATAATGATGATGAAGAACCTTACTGTCATAAGAAAGAAGTTTCAAAAAAATAAGAAAAACCTTTACTCCAAAGAAGACATCGAAGATGATGAAATAAGTGAAGATGTTGTAGTCCTATTCATGGGTTTTGAAAGCGAAATATTTGGAGAAGAAATAGAAGATGTGACAAATATTGAAGAAGAACTTATAAATGCTCATGAAGAATAAGAGAAGTATAAAAAGATGTACAAGAAATAAAAAACTCACACGATAGAATTTGAAGAGAAAAAAAAAGATGCGGAAAGAATGATTACCAACTTAAAAAATCAAGTTCTAGAAGTCAAAAGGACTGAAAATAATCTAGAACAACAACTCAAAAAGAAAATACAAGAATATGAAACACTTGAACAAGACATCATGCACCTTAGAAAGAAACTAGATGGGATAATCTATCAAATCAAGGTATGAAAATAGCTCAAGGAATTTAGATGAAATCCTAAGTGTCCAAAGACCAACAAGCAATAAATATGGATTAGTATTTGTCAAAGAAAAGAAAGCAGAATATTCTTCTTGCACAAATAAAAAAGGAAATAAAAGAAGCTATGCTGATGTACACATGAGCCAAACTAAAAGGGAAGAAAGTAAGAAATATGCTTCTCCCTTACAAAGAACATATATGATTCTTAAAAGACCAGTGATAAATAAACATCAAAAACTCTTTTTAGGAAATTGTTACACTTGTAACAATTTTAGACACATGGCTAGAAATTGTAAACTAATGGTTCCTATTGAGAAAGGAATTTCATCACAAAATTCCTTCTATAATAAAAGTGGTACTAGAAGCAATCCATAAGGAAGAAGCTATAATTATTTTGATCCTTTACGAAGTTATAATATAGAATGCTACAAATGTGGAAATCTAGGACAGATTGCTAGAAATTCCAAAGCATATGAAAAGTTTCATATCTATCAAGAGAATACACCCAAGCAACAGACGAATTATAGGGATACTAATTCTAGTCATCAAAACTCTGCTCCTAGAATGAAAAAGTTGAGAAGACATGCAAAAGAAAATAGTCATTACAAAGACCAAATTTTGAGAAGGAAACAAGACACAAAAACATCTAATGATAGAAGATCAGTAAGCATGGTAACTCATGGAAAGATGTGGAGAAGAAAGTTAGATTACAAAGACTTGGAAGAAACACAAATTTCAAACATCAGTGAAGTTTCCAAAGACGATGATGAGCATAATAGTGCTATAAATATAAGTGGGATCCGTTATGAGGGAAAGCAAGATGAAGATGTAAAAGAATACACCGATGAAAATGAAAATGAAGGTGATGAAGAAGGATATAGTGATGATTGTGTAATTCTTTTCTAAGATCTCTCGTGATCTAAAGAGAACCCTAAAAATAACATTGGGAGGGATCATATACTCAGGGGAAGTTAAATTCAGAAAATTCCAATTGGTATCTAAAAAATTCAATTGATATCTAATGTTGAAGTATGATGAAAGATATATTCTTAAAAGGCAAGAGACGATCAAGCTTAAATGATAAGACTGGTGCATGGTTGACACATAAAAAAGGTGCATAGAATTAGCTTGAAGTAAACTAAGATAGACTCAATAATGGAGTAGAAGGAATCACAGTGATAGGGGGAGTCTATGAATTTATCACTCAGGTTAACATTCAAAGACTTGCCATAAGAAGGAAGATGAGGATTTCTAACTAAGACTAAAATTACTCAAGCAATTCTTAGCACCGAATCCGGTTAACAAGGGGAAGAGAAGCAAATAACTTAAAAGAAGAGATATGTTGGTAAGGGAAGTTGCCCAAAACAAAACAAAAAAAAGGAAATCCTATATCAAAATGGGTATGGCAATGGCCGGAACAGGTTATCCCTTCTCATTGTTGTCAATGGGGGAGAATGTTTAGATGTTTCCATCAATTCCAAAGGGGGAGAATGTTGAGAATATAGTTGTCATTGATGTCAAAGGATTTCAGGAATGATAAAGAGATAACCAATAAACATAATAACAGGATGAACTCAGTAAGAGACAAAGGATCCATTACGTGGATTGTCAATTGATGTCAAAGGAGTTCAGCAATGACAAAGGAAAAACCAGTAAACCATGATGACAGGGTGAACTTAGTGAAAGACAAAGGAATTACAAATTCGAATAGAAAAAAAGTCTTAGGGTCGATGACAGGGGAAATATCCGCAAAGTGAGCAGTGGCAGAAGTCTGAAGCGCCAAGAATATTTGGACGGATCCGCAAATCAAGTAGTGGAAGTGCCAACAAAATTTTGGACAACCCAGATCATTCGAGAGACAAAGATCAATGGTCTATAATAAGATTCGCAAAATAAATATGCGTGGATAATAACATTCCCGAGCGCTAGAGTGAAGTGAAAATTGGACGGTCCAAATCAGTCAAGAGAAATTGTGGAGGCCGATTTTGAGAAGATCAACGGTGGTGAATGATTTCCACACAAAGAAAAGTGAAGATCCACAAATCCGCATTTGATCATAGATCAACGGTTATGATTGAATCTGCAAAGAAATCAACAGTGGTGAATGATTTCCGCACAAAGAAAAGTGAAGATCCACAATCCACATTTGATCGAAGATCAACGGTAAGGAGTGAACCCACAAGGAAATTGACGGTACAGAAGAAATGCAGAAACAAAGTTACGGAAGAGAATTATGGAGGTCCAAAATGGGAAAGTGTGGTTCCGCATTCTGCAATCCGTATGATCGACGGTCGGAAAAGATTCTGTAAGAGATCGATGGTGTGGAAGCACAATTGTGGAAAAGGAGTTGCAGAAGTAGTTTAAACAAAATTGGAAAACCCACAATCCACAAGATCGACGGTTAGGAAACACTCTGCAAGAGATCGACGGTGCAGAAGAAAGATTGCGTAAAGGAAATTGCGAAAGTATTTTCAAGAAATTTGGAAAAACCGCAATCCGTAATCTGCATTTGATCTAAAGATCGATGATTAGGAAAGAGTCCACATAAAACCGACGGCGCAAAAGAAATATTGCGTAAAGCAAATTGCAGAAGCACTTTTAAGAAATTTGGAAAACCTGTAATCCGCAAGATCGACAGCCATGAAAGACTCCGTAAGATATCAATGGTGCAGAAGAAAGATTGTGGAAAGGAAATTGCGGAAGTATTTTCAAGAAATTTGGAAAACCTGCAATCTGCAATCTGCATTTGATCTAAAGATCGACAATCAGGAAAGAGTCTACATAATATTGACAACGTGGAAGAGATATTGCGGAAGCACTTTTAAGAATTTTGGAAAACCCACAATCCAGAATCCGCATTTGATCTAAAGATCAACAACCAGGGAAGAATCCGCAAGAAATCAATGATGCAGAAAGTATCTTACTGATCCGTCGGATCTCAACTTGTGTGCATCAAAATTTTATAAAGAATGCATTTATCAGTTTGCTTACTTCATCAAATAGCATTAACAGAAATTAAGTGCTTAAAAACAGAAGTGAAATGCAAACTGTAAACAGATGCGGGAAAAAAAAACACAGAATCAGAGAGTCACAAACAGAAGTTGATAACGGAGTTCACCCCATTCACTGGGCTACGTCTCCGGGTCCCTCTCCAATGGGTACCGATCCAATTAATCTCTTTAAAATGGTACAAAATGGTTCTGGAATCAACTTCAGCAACTGTAAACAGAATGTTGTACAAAGTCTTCAAGACCTCTCTTCTGGAAATTACAATTAGCCTTCAAAAGGCAAAGAAAGCTAAAGTATAACAGAGAATGTCGACTTCCACAGAAACACCCTCTACTTCACCTCAAAACTCTCCTCATAACAGAAACATGATGCTCTATGCTCTAAACAATCTGCCCTCAATGTGGCTAGAATCGCGTTTATAAAAGCGTGCAGTCCCTCGATAAGTAACGGTTTGACTCGTTTGATGATCACAGCTGTTATCTTCTTCATTATCGTTACACCCATAAACTAAAACTGAACCATGCAATCCCACCAAATCGCTGCACAAATGTTATGTTACCACGACGTTCCATATCCCTGAAATGTTGCAAAAGGTTGTTCATATGCTATACTCTTGACCCGCCAGATGTTACACATATCACGTTACCCACTACTAAATATGGCGATGGTTCTGTTTTCCGGTTAAATGTTACAACCCGCCAAACAATGGATAACTGTTACATATATGTTATACTTGCCAAAACGTTGACTAACCACATTAAAACTGGAATATCCACCATATGTTCCTCCAAACTTTGCCATTTAATGTGACATTGCAACTGCCACACAATATAACGTAACTGCCAGCTAACCACGCACTCAATGCAATAAACATTTGAGGTTACCATTTTAACAGCGCAGGCTCTTCCATAATGTCGCAGCATATAACTAAGCTCCATGACGTCACAGCATCCACAAATGTCGCAGCATATGTAAACGTCGCTGCATACTTGACCGCGCGGGCTTTTCATGAACCAGGCGATGTTCCACTTGACGGTGCGCAAGCTGCACGACCCATACTATAACTACGTGGGCTATGCTATAACTGCGCAGGATATAACTGCGCGATGCTTAGCATATGAGTTAAAAACATATCTTATGTTCTTTGAACCATAGATTAATAATCATTGTACCATATTGGATCAGTGTAATTTTTGAAGATGAATAATCCACCGGATCATTCCTCCCCATTGGAGAGATTTTGGACCTCCAAAATCCTGAATCACTCTACAAGTAAGTGAGGGTACAGCTCCCTCACTTTTCCAATCTCCATCCATCTTGCTTTGCTGGGATGCATGCCTTTAAACCCCACTCGAAGGTACTCATCACTCCCCCTTCGCGAAGTCCTTACATTTCTGTCAATAATAACATCATCCTGCAACTCTTTCATGTATTCAGGTGCCATATCACCAACTGAAGGAATCTGTATGTTAGTTTCCCCATCCATGATCATAGCAGGCTCATACAGTTTAAGATTCTCAACATTGACAACTGAATAAATTGCATGTATGGAGGTAAATTCAAGCGAAAAGCATTAGTACCGATCTTTTTCAAGATCTCAAAAGGACCATACCTGATAGGATTAAGCTTTTTACCTTCACCTTTCATTATTTCTTTGGTGATATGTAACCAAACTCTGTCACCAACCTGAAATTCATGATCAACTCGATGCTTGTCATGCCTGGCTTTGTACTTTGCCTGGCTCTTCTCCAACTATTCATGAACTGTCTGCTGCACCGCTTGGATTCTCTGAATGAATATTAGAGCTTTATCTGCATCATGAAGTCCATCCACTGCATCTTTTCCAAAAGAGAAGTCCATCGTTGTTTTTGGCAGATAACCAAAACAAGTTTCAAAACAAGATTTCTTCGTGGAAGAATGAACTGCATGATTGTAAGCATGATGTATATACTTCAACTGCTCATCCCAAAGTTTAGGATGTTTACTACAATATCCTCTGAGCAGCTGAACCACTGTTCTATTTACTACCTTTGTTTGTCCATCGGTCTATGGATGAAAAGCTGTACTTTTCTTAAGTTTAGTATCCATGAGCTCCCATAATGTTGACCAGAATTCTCCCAAGAACCGGGAATCCCGATCAGATACAATAGACATGGGTAGCCCAAAATGTACCCAAACATTCTGAAAGAATAGATGAGTTGTTTGTTCAGCAGTGATCTGTTTGTTACATGGCATTAAGATACACATTTTGTTGAATCTGTCCACAACAACATATAGATAATCATGCCCTTTTCTAGACATAGGTAGTCCTCCTACAAAGTCCATAGAAATGCTTTCCCAAGGACAAGAAGAAACTGGAAGAGGTGTGTACAAACCCAATTTCCTATTGCTAGTCTTACTTGTTGCACACATAACACAACCTCATATGTACTTAGCTGCAGTTTCTTGCATTTGGGGCCAATAACAGTGATTATGCAGTACCGACAATGTTTTGCTTACTCCAAAATGCCCTGCAATCAACGAACTATGTGCTTCTCGGATCACATACACTCTTTCTTTCTCTGGAATACAGAGTTTACTGAGATGATACAAGAGCTGATTATGCACATAATAGTTCTCTTCCCATTTACCATGTATCAGTGATGCATATACGTTCTTAAAATCTTTATCTTCTGCATATTGTTCAATATAACTTTCATGTGTTAATGAACTGTTCTGAAGAATGATTGAAGCATTCATAGGTGGCCTCGATAACATTTCTGCTATCTTATTATGAATTCCCTTTTTGTATTTAATTACAAGATGAAACTGCTGTAAAAATCCCATCCATCTTAAATGACGACTTTGCTTTACTTTAGTTTGAGATTGTAAATACTGAAGTGGCTGATGATCAGTATGTATGACGGTTTCTTTTCCCATGATATAATGTTTCCACTTCTTCACACTCTGTACTAAAGCATACAACTCTTTGTCATAAGTCGGATAGTTACTTACCGTAGTCGAGAACGTTTCTGAATGGTAACAGACTGGCTTCCTCCCTTGCATCAAAACGGCTCCCATGGCAAACCCGCTGGCGTCTGTTTTGATCTCAAACGACTGCTGCAAATCTGGCAACGTCAAAATTGGTGCTGTGCTAATCCTTTCCTTCAAAGTGTCGAAGGCTCTCTGATGCTTGCCTCCCCACTGGAAATTTTTTTAACGCTTGTCAACGCATGTAATGGAGCAGCAACGGAAGAAAACCCAGAAATGAATTTCCTCCGATATTGAACCGCACCCAGAAAAATTCTGATTTCTATAACATTGTTAGGCCGTGGCCAGTTTACAATAACAACAACCTTGGCTGGGTCCACTCGCAGGTGGCCTCCACCAATAATATGTCCCAGATATACTAAAGAAGTTTTAACAAACTCACATTTAGACATTTTTACATAAAGCTTCTCCTTCCTCAGTACATCTAAAAATTTCTTCACATGTACAATGTGTTCCTCCCAGGTTTTGCTAAACACCAGGATATCATCCAAATATACTATTACAAAATCATCAATGAATGGACGAAAGAAATCATTCATGACCCGCATGAAAGTAGCAGGTGCGTTACAGATCCCAAAAGGCATCACAAGCCATTCATACAAACCCTGTTTTGTTTTAAACGTTGTTTTCCAGGCATCATTTTCAGCAACACGGATTTGATGATACCCACTACGCAGATCCAATTTTGTAAAGTAAGTTGCATGTTTCAACTGATCAAGCAAATCATCAATGCGAGGAAGAGGATACCTGTTTTTAATGGTGATTTTGTTAAGGGCCCTATAGTCGATGCACATCCTCCAAGACCCATCCTTCTTCGGAACCAAGACTATAGGAGAGCAACAAGGAGAAGTGCTTGGCCGAATGACCCCCTTCTCAATCAGCTCCTGAACCTGCTTCTTGATTTCCTCATTTTGCATTACAGACATCCGGTACATGGCTATGTTCAGGAGTGGCACCTCCTGCTGCAAATGTATCTCATGTTGAATTTCTCTCTTTGGTGGCAACCCTTTCGGATCTTGAAATAAATCATCATAATCAGAAATAATTTCAATTAGTTCAGATTTATGTTTAGGATCACATCCTTCAAAAGATTTAGATATTTCATCATTTTTCACCTTAACCATCATTAACACAAAATTCTTACTAGCATTTACCAGCCTCTTCATTTGTCCTGCGGAGACTTTTGCTAGATTTGTTTTTGTCTTATGTGCTCGTACAATATATTCCACACCATTTTTAAAAATATGATACTTATTATGCTCTCTATAAAAGACTGCTTTCCGGTCATACAAATATGGATTCCCAAGTACAATTACACAAATGTCAAGTGGTACTACATCTAGTTCTACCTCATCCATAAACTTTTCCGTGATTGCAAATTTCAAAACACATTTCTTGGTAACTTGCAATTGTGTATCATTAGTAACCCAACCAAGAGGATAGGGTTTTTCATGAGGCATAGTAACTAAGTGCAATTTCTTAACTACTTCTTCCGATATCAGATTTACTTGAGAACCACTATCAAACAATGTATCAATCTTTGTACGATTTGTAATGACACGAACATGAAACAGTTCACTTCTTCTTTTATCACTTTGCATAGAAGTAGATGGAATATTTGTACTTGCACTAGAACTTGATTTTGCAACAAAGGGAAGTGAGATACTTTTATTCTTACCTCGGATTCCGACAGCTCTAACCTTTGTTTCATCACCTGAGTCAAATCCCAAGTCTTGAATAACTACTGCAGTAGCTTTTGCTTTGCCTTTATCTTTGTTTCCTCCGTACTTATTTGGCCTTAACTCCGGATGAAGTTTCCAACACTTAGAGACATCATGTACCTTCTGACAATGAGAACATGTAGGCTTTTCACCCTCTTTCTTAACGGTAGCCATCTTCTTTTTCCCCTTATCTTTACCTTTCGATTTGCTGTCAAATTTAAATGATTTCTTCACAAAAGTATCATTAGCATGCTTACCCCTAGCTTCTAAATTGGTAGCTTGAACACATACATCATCCAAAGTACTGGGGTTAAACATCAACAAAGTATGTTGCAGATAAGAATGCATGCCACCAATATATTTAAGAAGAGTTTCTTGCATATCCAATGCAACATTCAATGCAATAGCCCTCTTTCTAAATTCATGAGTATATTCTTGAATGCTTTGTCCTTTAGCTTGTCTAAAAGTTTGCCAGCTCATTATTAATTGTTGCGTGTGACCTAAAGGACAAAATTGCTTTCTTAATAGTTCAATGAATTCATTCCAAATTGAAATAATTTTACTGTTCTTTCGAAGATCTTGCTGAATCTTGCTCTCCCACCAAGTAAGAGCCATTCCACTCATTCTCAAAGTGGCCAATTGAATTCTGGAAGGGTCATCAGTAATGCCTTGCACCCTGCAATATACTTCCAGCTGCTTGATCCAATTGTCTAACTTTTCAGCATCTAAAACTCGATCATAAATTGGTAATTCAAATTTTACATCCAATTTGAAATAAGGCATATTAGGATTTGAATGAGAAGTATGAGAAGAAGAGAAAGTTTGATTAGTTTCAGGAGGATCACCATCACCTCCTACTCCTTTACCCTTTTCTTCCTTCTTCACTTCTGCATCTTTGGATGAAGATCCTTCTTCTTTCTTCTTCCTTTCTACTCGCTCATCGAGTAGAATTTCCATCATGGCTTTCATGCTGACAAAAGCCTCCAAAAACTCAGTTTCAGAAATAATAGGTTTTTCCTGTTCTGTATGTCCTTCTTCTTCCCCTCGTGGAGAAGACATGGTTCTTGAGAATGTTCTCCTTGAGCCAATCTCAGGATCTCCTTCAATTAATTCTCCTTCATCAAGCTTTAACCTGGACCTGGTAAGCATTCACAAACTTGCACAAGCAGTTAACCTGCTCTGATACCATAATATGATCCGTCGGATCTCAACTTGTGTGCATCAAAAGTTTATAAAGAATGCGTTTATCAGTTTGCTTACTTCATCAAATAGCATTAACAGAAATTAAGTGCTTAAAAACAGAAGTGAAATGCAAACTGTAAACAGATGCGGGAAAAAAAAACACAGAATCAGAGAGTCACAAACAGAAGTTGATAACGGAGTTCACCCCCTTCACTGGGCTACGTCTCTGGGTCCCTCTCCAATGGGTACCGATCCAATTAATCTCTTTAAAATGGTACAAAATGGTTCTGGAATCAACTTCAGCAACTGTAAACAGAATGTTGTACAAAGTCTTCAAGACCTCTCTTCTGGAAATTACAATTAGCCTTCAAAAGGCAAAGAAAGCTAAAGTATAACAGAGAATGTCGACTTCCACAAAAACAACCTCTACTTCACCTCAAAACTCTCCTCATAACAGAAACACGATGCTCTGTGCTCTAAACAATCTGCCCTCAATGTGGCCAGAATCGCGTTTATAAAAGCGTTCAGTCCCCGGATAAGTAACGGTTCGACTCGTTTTATCATTACAGCTGTTATCTTCTTCATTATCGTTACACCCATAAACTAAAACTGAACCATGCAATCCCGCCAAATCGCTGCACAAACGTTATGTTACCACGACGTTCCATATCCCTAAAACGTTGCAAAAGGTTGTTCATATGCTATACTCTTGACCCGCCAGACGTTACACATATCACGTTACCCACTACTAAATGTGGCGATGGTTCTGTTTTCCAGTTAAATGTTACAACCCGCCAAACAATGGATAATTGTTACATATATGTTATACTTGCCAAAACGTTGACTAACCACATTAAAAGTGGAATATCCACCATATGTTCCGTCAAACTTTGCCATTTAATGTGACATTGCAACCGCCACACAATATAACGTAACCGCCAACTAACCGCGCACTCAATGCAATAAACATTTGAGGTTACCATTTTAACTGCGCAGGCTCTGCCACAACGTCGCAACATATAACTGAGCTCCACGACGTCGCAGCATCCACAAATGTCACAGCATACGTAAACGTCGCTGCATACTTGACCGCGCGGGCTTTTCACGAACCAGGCGATGTTCCACTTGACGGTGCGCAAGCTACACGTCCCATACTATAACTGCGTGGGCTATAACTGCGCGATGCTTAGCATATGAGTTAAAAAAATATCTTATGTTCTTTGAATCATAGATTAATAATCATTGTACCATATTGGATCAGTGTAATTTTTTAAGATGAATAATCCACCGGATCACTTACGGAAAGGTAGTTGTGGAAAGGAAATTTAAAAAAAAGTCAAAACGCAAATCCACAATGCGCATCTGATCTCAGATCACTGATCAGGGAAGAGTCCGCAATAAATCAACGATGTGGATAGGTTATTGCAAGAAGCTAAGGAAATTGCAGAAAGATGATTATGGAGGGAAATCTGTTTGTTAGATCGATGGAAAAGAAAGAGTCCGCAATAGATCAACGACTCAAGATGGTTGCGAAAAGGATCTATTGCGAAAATATCATTGCAGAAAAAGGAAAAATTAGATGAAGTTCTGGTGAAGAATTATCATTGCGGAGAGGCAATTCTGGTAAGATTTTGTTGCAGAGAGGTATGACTAATAAACCTAAATAGAATTAAAGAATTTTAAAAATTACGAATTGAGTTTTCATGAAGAGGCACGATCTAAGAATGAAAAGGCACAACAATGAAGAGATGCATTCACAGAAAACGTGCTAGAAGGTATTTATAAACAGAATGATGAATGACATAAATTGTCCCTGCACTTTCAATTGGCAGATCGATTGAAGTATAGTTAGAGATCAAATTATCATATGAGGGAGGTTGGTAGGCGCTAGGGTAAGCAACAAGATTACTAGGGGTTCGTAGCCTCCTTCAAGTGGTAGCTGGTAAGTAGGGTGTCATAGCATCCTTTTAGTAGCAGCTGATAAAACCAGGGGGTCGAAGCCTCCTTCCAGTAGTTACTAGTAAATGAGGGTGTAATACCATCCTTGTCTATAGAAGCAAGAAAAAACTATTTGTAAATACAATTTTGCAGTAATAGGAAGTATTGATGGTTTACCCAATTGGGCTTCCACGATAAATTTGTGTTCTGTGTGTTTTTGTTGATCATGTGTGTTAATAAATTAATTAAAAGTGATTTAAATTGTTAAATCCTTATCAATACTAATTCACCCCGCCTCTCAATATTGTCCAATATTCCAACACCTTTAACATGGGGTATGATGTGATCTTTAATGGCATTAAGAATAATCCTCCTCGCTTTCACATCATTCTTATTGTAGACAACCAATTATGTTGTATCAGTAGGAATGGTCTAGTTTTCTTTAACAATATCCCAAATTTTGAATTCCTCTAACAACAATGCAATTCTCTCTTTCTACGAACTGAAGTTTTATGCCCCTCGAAGTTGTCCTCATACCTCAACCTTGTAGAATCCATCTCTACCCAATTGACCAACAAGTATTTCCCTTCCTCCTTCCAAGCAATAACCCTTGCAATCCCTCCAATACAATTGATTAACTACTTGCAACTCTCTTGCAAAACTTTCATCAAACAGTTTGAATGAAAAACGGACAAGTCTCTTATAGTACATATGCTAGACAGTTTGGTTTCCCCCACTCTTCCAGTATTAATGCTCTAATAGCATGTAAATTTTAATGATTTGATCACGGTTTCCAATCTCAATGAGTTTAACTTCACAATTTGATTTCCATTCATAAATACAAATTTAAAACTGAAACTCATGAATGAAAACATGTTAAATCTTTACTTCAAATGCATAGCAGAAACAATAAACCAAACACATAAATGGATGCAAGATGTTTGGGAAATGCTCCTAGAAAGAAACTCCGAAGGGAACACCATTCAGTGAGAGAAATTTTATTCTCAACCCACAGGAAATTTCTAAGTTTACATCAATTTATGACAACAATAAATACAATTGTACTTATCTTGAAAGTTGTGCCAACATTCCAACTCAAAAACTGTGCCAGAGACCCTCAAAATCCATGCCTTGATTTCTGTACCTTTTGTATGGTCTAATAGTCTCGAAATTTGTGCTAGACTTTTGTACCTTCTTGTACAGTGTTGTATGGTTTATAATAGTATTAAATACCTCGATTTCTGTGCAAAACTATGCATCAAAATATGTGCATTAACTACGTTGTACGACCAACATTAAATGTTGTATGTCTGCTCCAAAATATGTAATATATTGTACTGTATTAAATGCTAAATGTTTATTGGGAATCATGCTAACAAAATATCTTAGTACTTGTGCCTTTCTTGGTACTACTTCTCCTTTTCTCATTCAACTTTTCTTCTCTCTTCCTAGGCTCAGTGAATGTGATTCATCTCTCTCACTAGATGTCTTTTTTATAAACTTATTAATGAATAGCTACCCTAACAATATATCTCAATGACCAAGATTAAATTCTTGCCTCTCATAATCAAATGGTCATGACTTAATCTCTCATTGAGATCACTTAAATTACTTAAGTGACCCAACTATATAAAAGTCACTTTATTCCTTAAATAATAGCAGACCAACTTAACTTTATAAGAACCAATTTAATAAAGTCAAGTTATTAAAGAGAGACAGTTGCTTAGCCACTTCTATAGACTAGGCACCAGCATTGTAGAGGTACCCCCAAGCTACCAAAATCTAACATACTGCAGTATTCCTTGTACTCGACATGGTCACTTGACGACTTCCTTCTTCCATGCGACAACCAATTCTTAATGATCAACCTCAAGACTCCCCATATTTGTTGATTTGTGGACCTCACACTAATCTAAATACCTTCTCTAGATAGTGATACCTTGGGAAATTATACCATTGTTGAACACATTTGCAACATGTCTTCATATACCTTCACCCGACATCTCACACATAATCTACACAACTATACCTCTAATATTTCAAACATCGACTTCACAAAAAATCCTCATAGTTATACCTCTAATTTTTCAAATGGCGATTATACTTTTACTTCAGTTTTACAGGTATTTTGAGACATGTGTTCCCTTTATAATAGTTGCTTATCTAAACAAATCACATAAACAATGACCCTTCGTGGATAAACACAACACAACTTTGAAAGATGATGACTCGATGACTCACCCTTGTAGACTTTTTCGATTGATGACTAAACCTTTTCACACAATTTAAAATTGTAATGTGGCCTTACTCCATTATAGGAAATTTGAGGTCTAAAATGGGCCTAGTAAGGAAAATAATAAAATAATATTATAAAATTTTAAGGAAAAGACAAAAAACTACTTTTTGTTTATCGTCTTTTCAAGTTATCCCACTGTGGGTTTTACTCAAAATTTGAGCAGGAGAACTCATTAGATGCAGAATTCAATTCTGCATCCAACGAGTATGCACATTGCATACTTTTGATGGATCCCACCCCAAGAAAAAATGAGAAATACATTAAAAAATCGTATTACTTTCAACTAACACATGTTTTTAGCGTATTTTTCATTTTTCATGGGGCATGATCTGTCAAAAGTATGCAATGTGGGTACTCGCTAGATGCGTTATTGAATTCTGCATCCAAAAAGTGCTCCCACTTGAAATTTGAGTAAAGCCACAAGGAGATAAGTTGAAAATACGAAAACAAAAAGTAGTTTTTTTATGACAAATATGTCAAGTCAACCATTATGGTTGAATCATTTTCTTCAAATTCTATCGGTTCTTCATTTTCAATGCATCAATGACTCATTTTCTTATAAAGCCCATTTTAGACCCCAAATTTCCTCTAATATATTGTATGTAGTTTCTCTTTCAACCAACAATTTGCTATCCAATGTGTTTGAGTAGTTCCTCGATGCCTTCTTTGGTAACAAGAGTCCCTTGGTTCATTCACCCACTTCCTTGGTTGTTTCTCTCACCATGACTCTGATACCGTTTGAGATTTTACACAAATGCATGGACATGAATACACATGAATAAAAAAGTGGATTGATGTTGAACACACGTATACTGAGAGGGGGTGGTGGTGAATCAATATAAGACAATCTTTTCACTTATTTAATTCAATTCCTACAATTAAACAAATCACGCATAAGATCTATCAATTATAAAATATGGAACACAAGGTTTGTGGAAACCATTTTCGGGAGAAAACCACAATTTTTTTTTTATAATTCTTTGTAGGCATCAACTAACTATTACAAAGATTCATAAGCACCAATTCCCTAGATACACCAATCCCCATTGATACAAATCATTGTAAGCACCAGCCTATTGTTATGAATCTTCACAAGCACTGACCCATTGTTGCATATCTTTTCAAGCCCCAACCTATTGGAGACACCAGTACCCACTAATAAGCACCAACTTAACAAGAGACACCTATCTGTTCATTTAAGCAACACCAACCCATTAATTGTGATTATTGCTTCCTTGAATAAGACTTCTTTGAAGAATTGTTCATATTTACTTCATCATTCTTTCTCACGCCTTTTTCACGCATCCATACTTCTCGAGAGGTTCCTCTTAGAATGATATTGTTTTTTCTCTCTCACACTTCACTTCTCCTCCCCCCTTCTGCGTGAGGAGGAGAAGGTGGAAGAGAGGGGGCATCGAGAGGGAGTGAGAGGGGGAGGGGAATGGGTGAGAGTGCGAGTGAGGAGTGAGGGGGATGGAGAGTGGGGTGTTTTTTTTTAATAGTTATTTCTTTTTTAAATTGTAATGTTTTTTTATGGGTTTTTAAAAAAATTATTTGACTTTTTTTATTTGTAATGTTTCTTATTGTTCTTAAAAATTTTAATTGATTTTTTTAAAATTGATTTTATTTATTTATTTATAAAATTTCATTTCTTTTAATAAAAAACATTTTTAATGAAATATTTAAATTTTTATACAAATTTCATATTTAAGTAAAAAAAATAAAAAATAAAACTTTTTTAATAAATAATTCTTTATTTTATTTTTTAATTTCTTTATAAAAAAATTTGTAAAAAACGAGAAGAGGGGGGAGTCATGGTCACGAAGAGATGGTCACAAAGAGAGGAGACCCTATTTTTCAAGGCCATGGTTTCAAAAATGTTGTAATGATAGCACAACTTTTCAATTTAGAGGTTGATTTTACGATATTTCTATCAATGATAGTAATTGTTAAGTCTGTTCTTTCAAACAAGTTATAATTTTGGCCTTTGAAAAATCCAATGTGTTATTCAATGGTTGATTTTACAACTATTGTTAACAACAATATGGGTTTTTAAGGCAACGGTTGTATTTTTAACACTGAAACCAAAAAGTGTGGTACATGTAGCATCACTTTTCGATTTAAAAATTGATTTAGGTGTTTTTTACACAAAAAATGGATTTTAGGGGCTAGAGTTCTCATTGTGAGTATAAAGTTCTCGTGAGATTAT
>LPNX010170535.1:425120-455030 GCA_001517045.1 Pseudotsuga menziesii
TAACATTTCGATTTGAAGGTTGATTTAGGTGTTTGACACAAAAAAATGGAATTTTGGGGCTAAAATTCTCACTGTAAGTATAAGGTTCTTGCCAAGTTGTGTGTGTGTGTGTGTGTGTGTGTGTATATATATATATTTGAGACCCTTCATAAAGAGAGTCTATTTAAAAAGACACGTGAACTTTTAAGTAAATAATTTTTTCTCTCTTTTTTTAAACTAATTCACCCATGGTATTTCCTTTGACATCAATGACAATTTTGCAAACAATTGATCTAGTAGGAGAGAGGAATACTTTACATAACTCCCAAATACCTAATGACTACAATAAATGCTCATTATTACATCACTTTATTATTGAGCATTCATTATTCTAAATGTGACCATTAACTCCAACACCTTAGCCAATTAGCAATGAGATTGAACAATAGTCATGTTACTAGATCACTAGGCTCATTAGCTTTTTGAGACCCTTCATAAAGAGAGTCTATTTGAAAAGACACGTGAACTTTTAAGTAAATAATGTTTTCTCTCTTTTTTTTACTAATTCACCCATGGTATTTTTCTTTGACATCAATGAAAATTTTGCAAACAATTGATCTAGTAGGAGAGAGGAATACTTTACATAACTCCCAAATACCTAATGACTATAATAAATGCCCATTATTACATCACTTCATTATTGAGCATTCATTATTCTAAATGTGACCATTATCTCCAACACCTTAGCCAATTAGCAATGAGATTGAACAATAGTCATGTTACTAGATCACTAGACTCATTAGCTTTTAGAGATGGCAACTATCATGGAAAGTATATAGCATTTTGATTCTCACAAGATCAAACAAATTGTAGTTTGCTGTTAACCTAAGTTTTGATTAATTAACTACAACCATTATTGAATAGAATGTTAGTGTTTGTTTATTAATTTAACAAAGTGCATTCTACAATTAGCAGTCTTTTTAATAAATTATAACCACCCATATTTGTGTGTGTAAGGAAATGAATGTGTGAACAGGTGTTGTGTATATATCCAACTAGCATACCAAATGTATGATTCACGAATTGGCATGGTGTATATTTGAACACATAAATCCTTGTTTAGTTTAAGACAACAAAGATTGATTTGTATCTTTGGTTTAGCATTGGTCTTGGCAATACCAACACACAAACCAAGATCAAACACTAGCAAAACAAGGATACCCATTCATGTTTATTAGGGAAGCTATGAATTGAGCATTGACATAGTGACTGCAAGTACAATCAATTATCTTAGTTTTATAGATCATCCGTGTTGATAAGATGAATTGGCCATACACCTACCGTTTTTAGATCACAAATTGCAGATGTGCCACTAGGTCTACATTATGTGATAATTGAATGCCCTAAATCACATCTTCTGTTGAGAGTTTATCAATTTGTCCAATCCTTATGCCATAATAATAATAAAATAGATACACAAATAAAGGGTTAGCTTCACCAATTTTGGGGGGATTCACTAAAAGTGTAAAGAAGAAGACTAATGATATACAACTTCAAACCCACTAAATTCATATCTAGAAAAACATAAAGGCCTTCTAAAGTTGACTTATAAAGGCCTGTCTTAGTATGTCATATGCTTTAGCACTGCCTAATTTGACTATCATTCCTTTGTCTTTGCATAAGTGGATTGTCTCATACATTATGATTATCATATTTATATCCTTTTTACATTTGACAAAACCTCCTTGCTCTTTTGTTACTTTAATTAGAAGGTTGTGTTTGAGCCTATTACAAATCACCTTTGAAATGATTTTTTTATATTGTGTCGATAATGTTATGGTTTGAAGCTTGTCACCACAACCACTTCTTTTTCTTTTGGGATGAGGGTAATAAAGTTGGCAATCGGAGCTTTAAGGGAATTCCTATTTTTCTTGATTTTTTAACCTTGCTAAGCATCATCCGTGACAAGTTTTCAATGTATCTCGATGAAATATGTAAGACACCAGCCAGACTTGGGCATTCCCCTTACCAAAATTTGACATTAGTTAAAAATCCTCTTAGATACTATTTGACACATAGGTTCCAGTTTTGGTTGTGTTATCAACGAGAATATGTGTGAGCATACATGATAATTGTTTTAGTCCAATCTATTAGTGGTTAAATCATGAGTTATGTATAGTAAGAGAGATGTTCAACTTGGACTTCTTATATTTAGGGCAGATTGTAGCCTTGTTGAATTTGCAAGCAATAGAATATATTTTACCTTGGTTCCGCAATTTGATTTGGTGAAAGAACTTAGTGGTCATCTCCTTCCTTTAGAATAACGTGACATACTCATATAACTAATACCATTTGTTTGACTACTTGAGTTACTTATTCCTTAATGTGATTTGTTTAACTAGTTGAGTTACTTTAGCTTTCTTATTCTTAAATAAATATTTTATGTGATGTCTTTGACTGAGTTACTTGAGTTTTTTGTTCTTAAATAAACAATTATCAACAACTAAAATAAAGATTACTTGAAATTTTTTATTTAAGGATATTATCCTTTATCCTTCACCAATTTGTTTTCCCTAAATTTTTCTTATATGTTGAGGTTTGCTTACTAGTTCTTTGATTCTATTGACAACTTGTCAACTTCGAAAATAAAGTTTTTTTTCAAGAAGAAAAAATCATTTCTTTTTATAATAAAAAAGCAATTTACATCTAATGAAAACTTAGCGAACTTTAAATGTTCTAAACAACATGCTAGTTTTCTATTTTATAGATGAGCATATATGATTGACTCCTCTGCAACTAACAAAATTGTGAAATAATCTGCATTGAAAATGTATCTTATAGCTTTTTATGTATTATAATATTATGATTTAAAGTTGTTATCAAATCGATACAATGCTTCCATTTTGAAAATAAAAGCCTGTAAAACCCCTATTACTAACATTTTTTGTATCACAAAGAGGATCTAACCAGAGACATTGCTACGAATAAACATTGATTTGATCTTGAACATGAAATTTCTCTCTTCGCATAACTTGGTGTAACTGTACCAGCCTTGGTTTCAACTTTCAACAGCGTTATCCAATTTGTCCGGAGCGTAAAATATGGGACCTGGAACATGTTTATAGTGCTTTTGACCACTCTGACAGTAGACCACACACTCATCCAATAAACATCAATGTTCCCAACCAAATAGGATTTTCCCACAAATCTCTAAAAATTTCCCATTAATGAAAATTTTCATGTCAAATTTATGGCCAATTATCGAGAATCAAGTGCGAATAACATGGTAGACACAATTTAGTCATCACAATAAGTGCTGCGTGTGATGATGTGGGTAGAAGCTATCATTATATTACATGTAATTACGGTTGGCCTAATGCTTGGTGAAAATTCAAAATTGAGTTTTACACAGATTTCTTGACTATCTACTCACCGACAACAAGTCGGAAAGCATTTTTTTCAAGACGAGAGAATTAATACTTCAACTCAAAAAGACATAGTGGCATATAGCTACAGGAGAAAAGCTTCATAGATACAGCATTCCTTAATTTTTCAAAACCATCACATGTTAGGCTAACAAGGTGCACTACGATTGCATCTTGTTAAAAGATTTTGAAGCCTGTAAAGCAATTCTAAGAAGTTCTTATGTTCTCAATGAAGAGTATGGAGGAAGACCGACATGTTAGCTTGTTTTCTTATGAATCAACAGGTTGAGCATCCGCCCAGAGCATAGCAGCAGCCAAGAGTGCAATTGTTGCTGTTTCCACTCGTAGTCGACGAGGCCCAAGTCCAACAGGTATGGCACCCGCCTCAGTTAATGCTCTGACCTCTTTATCAGTAAAATCTGAATCAAATATTGGAATTTTTATTAATCCACTTTATCCTGTTAAACAACAGTCTTGACTGAAGAATTTAAACCTTAAGATGGTTGAAATTTTGAAAGATTCTCAGTTCTCACAAAACAAGAAAATAAGAAAACAATGGTGCTAACATATGCCTGAAATAACAACCAAAGAAGAGACCAATGTTTCTTGATTCACCAAAGAGGTTTATGCCATAATATTTCTAGTACTTTTACAGATAATGGAGTTGATTCAATTAATCTCAATTTCAATCCACACAATCCTTGAAAATAGACGAAATCGATTCAGGAAGACAAAATTGCAGTTTCTAATGCAATCAACTATATATAAAATAATAACTAAGTTTTAGATTGGATTTGTTCATTGTCCACCTTCTCATGAAGAAAATACAATTTGGAGACAAAAGTACAAAGGAATAAATAATAAACTACTTCCACTGCAAATGGTCAAAAAGGTGAAACATTATATTTCCCGTATTTCGTATTTGTTTGTATGTCGAGAGAATTAGATGTACTCCTATAAGATTCATGAAATAAGGTTTTTAGTGTCATTGTTAACCATAGTAGTATAATTCGAGTACGAATACGGATTCGATACAGAAAAAATACGTAACGAAAAAATCTAGTACGGAAAAAATACGGGAGTAGGTTGCTTATAGATTTAAAAAAAATTATTTTTTTTAAATATACATAAATCATTCAATATTTGCATACATGTTGTAATTTCACTGGCAAAAGTCCTGTCATGGGCCATTTCTTTCTTCAAATACAGTCTAAAAAATACGGGAGTAGGTTGCTTATAGATTTAAAAAAAGTTATTTTTCAAAGTTATTCTTTTTTAAATATACATAAACCATTCAATATTTGCATACATGTTGTAATTTCACTGGCAAAAGTCCTGTCATGGGCCATTTTTTTCTTCACATACAGTCTATATTTTATATTCCATGTCACAAAAAATCTAAGAAAACATTAAAACTTCTATATATAGTCTCTAAGAGGGAGGACAATTTATCTAATAATGTATTTATAAATTTATTTAAAAAAATATTAAATAATTAAAATGCCAAAAATAAATTATAAAACAATAAAACAAATTTCTAATAATATATTCCTAAAAATATCACCCTAACTAAAATCTTATAACTAGTTACTAAAATTTATATTACAAAATAAACCTAATTTAAAACTAATCTAATATTTGATATTTATAAATAAAGTATAAAAATTATCATAAATTTTAAAGCTTTAAACTTTTAAAACATAAAACTAATTCTGAAGTATGTACAAAATTAAAAATATAACAATAAAATTTAAATAGTTTTTATGTTCTTATTATGCCAAATATTCAGCGTTTTTCAAACTGTCTCCGAATTTCCGTACAGAAAGTCCAGTACAGTGGATTTATGCTACTATGTTCTTAACTTTGAAGCATATATTAGAAGGCCCTGAGGTTGTACAGGGACACATGGAACAATTTGAATATAAGGATGGAAGCTTGCAATCAAATCTCTCATCCTGAACCACGCAATTTCTGATTACACTGGTATTTTGATGAATGAAGAGCTGATGATCAGCAAATTCAGTTTTTATTTTTCTGAACTTGACAAACTAAAGCTGTCTATATGCCTTCCACAGCTGATCAAAGATATACCTGACTATGCGGAAAGAGTTGAAGAGTTTTGCAAACACACTTCATGCAGTGTGAGAAAAGCAGAAAGTGCAAATTGTGGGGAGTGCCTCAGACTTAATCCAGGGCAATAGTAAGGCATTTGTGCAAGTTGAGGAGGAGATGCCCAAATATGACGATCCAGGCAGCCCAGTTGTTGATGTTAATTTTAATTTTGAAGTAAATCACTGCGTAAACTCATGTGAACAGTTTCAAATAGATAAGTTAACTAGTGTTGAACTTTTTATGACAGTTTATGTTTATCTACTTGCACTCTTTTTTTAGAACTAAGAGGATAGGTCTCTCGAAGACCAAGCACCCAGAATCTTAAATGCTGATGCTTAAATGCTAAATGCATCAACAATATGTAAATACCTTTCTATCTCAGAATGAAATTACGATTTTTCCAAGGAAAAAAAATCGAAGCATACACCGCACAAATGATGTCATTGCTTTCTTCTTATCTATTAGCAACATCTCCACCAACAAGTTACATATGTAACAACTTGTGATGAAAATATTTAAAGAAGCACAATTCTCCAGTGCACATCTTTACTGAAAACTGGACAGGCTACGAATCAATCCCAAGACCTGACCCTAGTCACTGGGCTCTACCACTGACCTACATGCCCGTCTATAACAGGCACCCTTAACAGAGGATTGCTGCCAGCAGCAATATTCTTATTTAAGGCCATTTCCAATAGAAAGATAATTCTGATGGCATACTGGACTGATAAATTTTGGTTTTCACTGCATTCTGTTAAAGATTTCTTTGAAGGGTAACATCAAATAATTTTGACTAAAAGTTGCTGGTTGGTTGGTTTTATAAGTTACCTGACACAAGAAATATCATTTTGTTTCACTTTCGAAAACAATTTTGATTTTTTTTTAACAAGCACCGCTAAACAGCCCTTAGAAGTACAGCAGCAATGTGGCATGTCTAATCTCTCCTATTCCACTTCTACATTAAAACACAGAAGATCCTCACACCACTATTGCCTGCCCTAATGGGACAGATAATGAAAAGGATCCACGGAGAATAGCAACATTTAAAACAAGAAAGGAATAGCAAATAGAATCTCACCTCCTTCTGGCCCAACTATCAACAGTCCACCATCCTTTTTGTCCACTTTAGATAATACATCCACAATTGGAGTTGCCTCTGCCATGGCCAGAAAGGATATGCTTGACGTTTCTATCTGGAATACAGGATAGGCTTGCTTACAGTTAGGGGTCCATAAATCGAGTGAAAGTACATAATGGCAAGCATGCATCTAAAGCAAACAAAACCATAAAAGATTGAAAAAAAATCTACATGTATAACTATGAGTTCGCTAAAGGTGGAACAACCTTTAGCGAACTCATAGTTCTTTTTTTTGCAAGGAACAACCTTGTGGAAAACTTCCAAGTACGTCCCCATGATTCATGAATGGTAAACGTGGTAAACCATCAGCCCTGATTATGAAGCTTAACCCAGAAGGGATCAAGAGAGTCGAACCCATGACCTCCCCAACCTTGGAGGGAGAGATCTCACGTCTATGGTCTGGCTCATGACTGCTTGAACTAACTCTTGGGCTTAGGCACTCACGTGTTACCACTGTCACTTGCTATATTTTCAAGCCCTGTGTACCCATATGGTCCTTTGTGGACCATATGTCTTGCTTGCCTACTTATTACAGGAAGAAGACAAAACCCAGCCAATTTGCTTTCAACTTCACTGAACAAAAAGAAAGAGTCCCTTTGTCTTAGCGGTACTTGTATTGACAAAATTTGTCTGTCCTATGATGTAGAAGTAACCTCTTTAGTCATGCATGATTGCAGTAGAAACAATTGACACCATTAAGTTGGACATCATAACTAGCCAGAAACATAGAAAATAGATTATTGAGCATATCATAAGCCATCCATAAGTCACCAATATAGATTTGAAAGAATAACATGTCTGAGATAGTCTTAGTCAATCTCATAAGGATTTGGAAGGTTCTAATGCTTTTGTCTTCACAATAAAACGGGCATGACATTCCAAATTTACGAGAGTACATATGACAATGGTTACAAGGTAGGAGTGGCATTTGAAATCAAAAGACTAAACAAATGCAATAAAGTACAGCATACAAAAGGATCGGGAAAAAAATCTGCATGTGCATTAAAAAATGTCGAAAAGTTACTGAACAAAGCTAATATTCACCATGCATTACATATGAATAAATAGAAAAACAGGAATTAAAATTTTAGAGTTTCAAAATTTCAAGATATGAAATTCAAAAATCAGTATATAAATTTTGACAGGAAATTCTCAGGCAAGAGCCTTGCAAGTCTATTGTTTCCCTGACATGAGATAAAATAGAACACTTTATGCAATGGCTACGCGGATATGTATCTGAGTCAATGGTCTAACTATCCACACAAGAAGCTTTTAAACAGAAAGGTCAGGTGATTATTCAGTACAAAATATTGCAAACAGAGAAGCGATATCACTACTATCGTGGCTCCACAAGTAAATTACTAGCAAAAATAGTCTAAGAACTTGTTACTTGACTCTTAAACTTGCAATAATAATAGTTATATGTTTAGACGGGAACCTTTTCCAGCGTTCTATATGTATTTCTGCAAAGTATGAAAACGAAGGGCCAAATGACCAGCCTAATTGTTTAATTGTAAGAACCTAAGTAGGAAATTAAAGCTTAGTGATGAAAAAATTTGTCCTAGTAGTACATATTGTTGTAATAGAACCCAAGAAAATGAAGTTTCCTTCGAGGAATTGCAACAGTGTTAAAGGAAATAAATCAGCCGTCAATTAAAGGCCTGGTTGTTTATATCTGCAAATAGATTGTTATTTTCTGCTATGTATGGTCTTAAGAATAAAAAATTTACACTTCTTTAATTCTCCACTTTAGCACCTTAATACTCAGTTGTATGTCCTAAATTGCTGCATGTGTTTGATTTTTTTTCCATGTTGGGCTTTTCCTGCTAGCTAGGGTTGGCATTAAATCATTTTTAATTGCTTCCCAGGACCTGCGACTAGAGATTGCAGGTACAGAGCAGAACCGTGCTGCCAACGGAAGTCGGGAAGTTCATCCAGGGTCTATCATGAGATAATCATCCTGATTCTGACAAAAAGATTCCTTCTTTCAGTTGATATATGTATTTCTGAACTAGACTATGGTCAGGCTGTAAACAAATATATCACCATGGCTTAGTTGGCTATTTCCTAGATCATGTCCCACCTAAGGTTGTTATCCACAACTAGATCAAAGAAAGCTAGGATCCTCATGCCTAGAGAGAGGTGGGTATAAGAAACCTGACCAAGGGCATTTTCCTATTTCAATTAGTCAGGGAGACATTAAGTCTTCAAGAAAGGACAAGGGATGTGTAGAAGAACCAAAATAGTCTTCTCTAGCCAAGGCAAAACCTTCTCAACCAACAATTTGGCTCATACTCAATGCCTTATTTGGGTTGTTGCATTTCCTATAGTACATCTTCCATAATGACAATTTTAGAAACACCTCCTTGCCATAGTGGGCAAGTTTACTTCCTTGAATCCATTGTTGCACAAGTTTCTGGGACGCGGTACGTTGGGTACGCGGACACAAGTATCCGATACGGCTAGAAGCTTCGCCCAAATTTGCAGGAAGGAGCGGCAATAATATATATTAATTTTTTTAAATATATTTAAAAAAAATGAAGTTAAAAATACATAATTGATTAATTTCATAGCTTAAACTATTGTATCCTCTTAATCCTCTAGTAGTGTCATGAAATTCATTCTTTCTAAATTTGCTCACTCCTCTAGGTCCACATTATACAAATCTCATTGTACGAGTTTGTAAAGGCAGGTTGCATATATGTGTACAAAGCACCAATAGCTTCATAAACCATAAGGCTCAATATTTTTCTAATTCCTTGTTCCAACTCTATCTATATTATTGCTCCTAAGAGTGCTTAGTCTTTGGGTGCCTCTGCATTTTTTATGGTAACTACTACTTACTTCTAATGTGAATGAACTTGATTGTTTTATGTTCAACAAAAAAACTTTCAAATTTTTTGGTATCTTGAGTTTGATATGGTTTATGATCCTAAATTGCTATATCAGTCAGTATGAATAACATAAGCTAGCTATAATCATTTGAGATATGAATTAAAGTTGTTCAATATCTCCGTATTGTAAAAGATCCATTTTTATTCACTTAAGTACACTTGCAACATAAATTTTGAGTGTGAATGGATCTAAACATTTAAGAGGTGTGGTCCCTCTTTATTTATATAACCTTGAAAATAAAAAAATGACATTATTGATAGTTTCAATTGAAATTTTTATTATTGGTGATTTCTTGACACAATAAACTTCAATCATTCAATTGATTTTCAACACTTTTCTTATGATTTTGGCCTCCACATGATAGGAAGCTCTGGAAGCTCCCAAACAGATAGGGAGCTGCTACAAGCTCCCAATAAAAAGGGAACAGCAAAAGAAGTTCCCAGAAAGCTCCCAAAAATCTCCCAAGTTCCCAAAGAAGCTCCCATCAAAAAGGGGATGTTTCGTACCAGCTCCCAAGAGCGGGGAAACGCCGGGTATGGGTTGCCAAAATCCCAGGAGCGATACCCATGCAACTATGCTTGAATCATATTAATTGATTTCCTCCCAAACCTACCAAGTAGGTTTGCATTGAGGTAGGTCTCTCCAATGACCAAAGAATTTATTGACATTAGTGTAGAAGAGTGAAGGTTCACACAAAAGATGAGGTATATTAATTTGTCAAATTGGAGGCACTCCAATTGGAATTTGAAGAAATCCAATCTAGGTGCTAACACTAGCTCCAATTGAGGAAAGAGTCCCCTTGTGGGATGTTGAGAATCATAGAACTCTGGAAGAAGAAGATCTATAGGATAGAACCATAAGAAAGACCTATGTACGACGCCTTGCATGTACAAGCTTCAAATATATCCTAAATGGAAACTAGACATGCTCAAATCACTACAACTTGCAACTCTTAACATGTACGAATCTCCACAATGGTATAATGAGTCACTGTTTGATAAAAAAATCTGTCTTAAACCTTCCGAATCCATTTTGAGGGCTTAAACATCAATTTTTGGCAAAAAAACAACTTGACTGGAATTTTACATGCTACACATCAAGACCTTTCCAATGGTGCAAGAATTGCCTCAATTAGAGTCCATATGAAGAAGTTATGCCTCCCGCAAGTTGACCTACGCAGTTGACCACCATGGTACAAGTGGATTCCACATTAACTCTCATTTCTTGCACACTTGGAGCTAGTCACATGTGGACTTTGAAGAACATTCTAGAAGGTCCAAAACCCTAATCCTAATCAGGAGTTGGGGCATGCAAAAACCCTAAATTTAAACCTAGACGACTATTGGTCTATGTTAAATACTGGGTCGTTAAGAGAAGAACGGGTTCTATTCTTTCGATGTTATTATATTGTTCCATAGTTGAGCAAACAACACAGGAGTGATATTATACCAAAGCAAAGGAGATAGGAGATCCTGTAGTAGCCATTTTGGCCATAGAGTCCTAGGTAATTCCATAGAGAGTGTAATTTGAATTTCCTTTATATTTTCATTTTGATATAAGAGCAAGGCAGAGTCCTCATTTGTGGTTGGTTTTTTCCCCACAGTGGGTTTTCCCAAGGTATATATTGTGTTATTGTGTGGATTGTGTACTTATTTGCTCTAGTTATTTCTCTTTTAGTTCCATTATATTCATTGTTTTTATGGAATTAAATAAACACAATGAACTAAGTTGTAAGATCCATTGCGACGAATTGATCCAATGGAATATCCACTGCAGTTTACGAATCATTGTCCACCATGGAAGAAATCATCTAGTCAAAAACCACTAATGTCAATCCCTGCTAGACACGAGGCCAATAAGCCCTGTTAACACTAGCCATTCTTAAAAAACCATGGGAACCATAAACATAGAAAATAGATTATTCACTTGTAAGAACTGTTATCACATATATAGTAGCCAGGCTACCATATTCTATTTTTTAGACACAGTACCTTTTTCAGCCAGATCTCTTACATATGAGATGCCGAGATGAGCAGTTTTGATGGATCATTATTATATTAGTGGACTATTGTACTCTCCCATGTCAGGACTGAGTCTCAGGACACTCAGATTTGAGGAGCGATGTAGCCATTTATGTCATTTCAGAGCAGTCATTGATGCCAGTTTTATGTTAGTTCTTTCTCATTGGACAGGTGGTGTATCAGATGGATTATATTGCATGGTTATGACTCAACATTTTATATTGTGTTATGGTTATTATTGCTCTAATATTGATTTTTGTGACATGTATTAACTTGTGGTATCATGATTTGGCGGTCATAATTATATGGACTTGGTTGTATCTTGTACTATGTATTGATGTCCTTACTTAGACTCGGAATTTTTTGATCTATACTCATTGGTTTTACCCTCCTTAGGGAGAATAGAGGTAGTCATTCCCACCATTGTTTTGGCTTGCTAGTGTTGGCTCCATCATTTCATTGTCTTCACCCATCCATTACCTTCCATTTTAGTTTTCAACCCGACTGACTTCTTGACTTATGGCATGGAGAACTTTTTTCCCCGCTAGAACTTTTGTTGGACAAACCTCCTTGTTTATATTGTGTCTCCGCTCTGAGTTGGTGATAGAACTTGCCTTTGGTAAGTTGGATTGTATGCCTAAATCATTCTGGTCGGTTGTCCCGATGTTTGGCATTGTGCAGAACTCCCCTTAGTCACTTGGGATGTTGTTGGCTAAAACTAAAAGCTCGTGTACTGCTTATATTGAAAATATTGAATATGCGCCCATGGAAAATGAAAATTATAAAGCTGTGTTTCTTAAACATATGTAAAAAGGGCAAGAGCAATGAAATGCTAAAATACTCCTTGAAAAGTATAAGAAAAGGTCCAAGAAAGCAATGGTTAAAAAATGCTATATCCAAAAATTTGCTGACCTTATTAAAATAAATATGTCCCGGATGAAAGCTGCGATTAGCTGTGCTTTTAAGCACTGGTGAAGTCCCAAAAGGGTCATATAGGCCAAAAAGGCCATGGAATAAAATGTGATCCTAATGAACTTGGATCAAGCTTGATGTAGACATGATCCCTAAGTTGAATAAACACTCTCTAAACAACTCACCCATTTGTGAGGCACTGCCATTCCTTGTGTTGTTGTTTGTCCGACATTGGTTATAGTGAGTATTCCCTTTCCATATCCGAAGTGTCATGATGTTGAATAGGAAGTCATCATTTGCCTTAGCCTTGTCAATTTCATCTTTCACCCTTCACTAGCAAAATGACTACAGCTATGAAGTGAGTATAGTCCTGAAAGTCTAAGTCTGAGTAATAATAAATAAAACCTTATATATGTATTTGTTGATGTACCACCAATGAAATGATTGCTACTTGTTGTGATTGTTGCTTGAATGAGTTGTAGAGCATGTCTTAGCCTTTTAACACTTGCAGCAGATGGATGATAGTCTGAGTTATTATTGGTGTCTGATCATTTACAGAGGGTTATATTGTTTATTGGATATGGTTGATGATCAGATAAAGACCTATGAGGGGTATGAGTATACTCGTTAGATGGATTGGGGCTCTCTGAGTCTAATGAGACAGTTTATTTCTAGTTTCGAGCACTTGCAGATATGATCAGGCTCATTCTGCCTTTCTGGTGTAGTTTTTCTTCACAGGTTGATATGTCTGAGTAAGGAGATGTTTTAGTTGGATCTCCTAGGGCGTTGTATGGAACATAGGGGTGTAACCACTTGTTTGTACCATAGTACCCCCATCCCAGAGAGCCTGGTGGGCTCAGTTTGGCAACGAAGCACCCTAGGAGGCTGTTTTGGCAGGTTCACGTTTCCCGAGGCAGATTAAAAAATGATTAAATGGCTATTGAAGAAATCGATTTGGGCTACTTAGGCAAGGAAACGACATGGGATGATTCATGATGATGAGAGTGATGTCCTCCACACCTTCTCCAGCAGTTGCAGCTCCTGATTGGGCCCACACCTATTTTTTGGGCATTTTTTTATTATTTTCTGGAGCTCTTTTTGGAGGCTCACGATTTCCTCAAGGAGGCACAAAAGTCAAAGAATTAAATTGTTATATTATTTATTGTACCATGGGGACACCCAAAAGGAGTTAGTCAAACACTTCTTGGACCCACCATGTGCTTTCATTTATTTCTTGTTGAGTGGGTTACCTTTATTTGGGTGGTTTAGTCCACTTTGGTAAATTATGGTTATATTGATCCATGTGTTGTATGTTGAACTCATCTCAACCATTGATTAGAACATTTCATCTTTTAATCTTAGCCACTCGTTTTGAAAGTGGTTAGGATTTGGTTATGATTGAGGTTCTCTCATTTCTATTTAAAGGAGAGAGCTTCTCATTTGTAAGGGGTCTTTAGCTCTTGGATTTGAATAATAGAAAGACTTATTTGTGGAAATTTGTCTGGATTTGCTTTGCATCTGATGTGCTCAAATGGTGATTAGCTAGTCTTCAGCTTCCTAGCATTGTGAAAATTCTCGTGAGATCTATATTTTTCGTGGCTATCATTGTTTTGTCTACAAGAGGGCGTTTTGGCTAGAGCGTTTTTGTAGGGGGACCTCAACTCGCTCGGTTCTCTTTGTCTTGGATCAGGGGGTTTTCATTAGTTTCATTGTGATCTATGATTACTTCATTTTACTGTCTTGTAGCATTCAGTTTCTTTATCTTGTATTAGCAAATTTGATATGGTTGACGTTTGCTCATGCAGGGTAGGGGGCGCATTGGTGGCTTGGAGCTTGCATATGCCATAGAAATCATGGGGATCTTCCAGAATTGATCGAGATAGCAAAGATCATCACTGTTACAGACTTCTACAAGCATTTCCAGGTAAGATCAAACAGGTAAGTCTTTTCTTTTTTAGATCTTATTCCATTGTACCTTGCTTTTCTTCAACTTTTTTCTGAAAACTCCTAAAGCATTAAAAACCCTAAAAATCAATAAACTTGGGAATAGTCCGATCTTTTTCCAAACCATTTCTGGGTTTCATAGATCAGGCCTCCCCTTCATCAAATCAATTGAAACGCTGATCAAATTCCTCACAGTTTGACCTAGATCTGATTTTTAAGTAGAAAACTGCATAACCCTCCACTGAAAAATTGACCTACTATGGTTTTGAGTTTTTATGAATTCTGACAAGATAGACAGATAGATCGGGTCCCAAGCATTCCAGAAGACCCCCAACACTGAGCTAGTTCTCTCCGGTTTGCCCTAGATCTGAAAAATTGGTTTTCAGCCTCCTAGCCCCCCTCATCAGATTTTGACTTTTCTAAATCTGATTTTTTTGCTAATTTTCTGATTTGGGCTTGTAGATCAGGTCACCTTGACCTCTTCTCTCCTTCAACGCTGAGCCATTAGCCTCTAAGTAACCCTAGAATTGCAGATCTGTCCTCCTAAGCCCTAGCGCTAGCCATCCATTGAGCTGGGTTTCCTGTACCTTAGCTTTTCCGGACCAACTACTTTCTGGGTTCGTAGATCAAGGTGTTCCCCAGGTGAGTTCTCTGAAACGTTGGTTTACTGCTGACTCCATTGCCCAATGCACATAAGGCACTGATCTCCTAGCTAGCGCTAGCCCCATCTTGACCTCATTCTTACTCCTTTGGCCAACACCTACTGATAACTCAAGTCATCTATCCTTCACTAATTTTGTCCCCTTGGTACTAGGCAGTCCCAACTCTGTTCTTGCTCACCCATTCACAGTTACGTTTTCCAGACAATGGTCATCTCCACTAGTTGCTAGTACCTAAACCCTAGAGCTAGGGTTTCCATTTACCTTGTACCTTAAGTACCCTGAAGCTCCATTTGATTTTCTTCTGGTGTCTAGGTTCGATCTCTCCTGTCGGGAGTAGATCTGGGTCTCCACCATTGTTGTCTTGGACTAGGATAGCATAAAGTGAAGGCTGCCTTGATTGGCGTGACGACCATCCATTTGGGAGTCTAGGCAGTCGTGGTTCCACCCCTTAGTTGCTTGCCCCTTTACCATCCATCCTGGATCCACCTCACACAGGAAACTACAAGGCGGGTGATAACAAGAAACTAAGTAGGAAATCAAAGCTTAGTGATAAAAAAATATGTTCTAATAGTACATATTGTTGCAATAGAACCCAAGAAAATGAAGTTCCCTTCAAGGAATTGCAACAGTGTTAAAGGAAACAAATCAGCCATCAATTAGAGGCCCAGTTGTTTATATCTCCAAATAGATTGTTATTTTCTGCCATGTATGGCCTTAAGAATCAGAAATTTGCACTTCAGTTAATTATCCAGTTTAGCACCTTAATTCTCAGTTGTAAGTCCTAAATTGTTGCATGTGTTCGATTTTTTCCCCATATTAGGCTTTTCCTGCTAGCTAGCGTAGGCATTAAATTATCCTTAATGGCTTCCTAGGACCTGAGACTAACTATTGCAGGTACTGAGCAGAACTATGCTGCCAATGAAAGTCAGGAAGTTCATCCAGGGTCTATCATGAGATAATCATCCAGATTCTAACAAAAAGCTTCCTTTTTTTCAATTCATATATATATTTCTGAACTTCACTATGCTTTGGCCGTAAACAAGATACATCACCATGGGTTAGTTGGTTATTTCCTAGGTCATGTCCCACCTAAGGTTGTTATCAACAACTAGATCAAAGAAAGCTAGGATCCTGATGCCTAGAAAGTGGTGGGTGTAAGAAATCTGACCAAGGGCATTTTCCTATTCCAATTAGTAAGGCAGACATTAAGTCTACAAGAAAGGACAATGGATCTGTAGAAGAACCCTAATTGTCTTCTCACATCAGGATGAAACCTTCTCAACCAACAATTTGGCTCATGTTGAATACCTTATTTGGGTTGTCGCATTTCCTATAGTACATCTGCCATAATGACAATTTTTAAACCACCTCATTACCCCAATGAGCAAGTTTACTACCTTGAACCATATTAATTGATTTCCTCCCTAGGTCTCTCCAATGACTAGGGAGTTTATTGATATTAAGGTAGAAGAGTGAAGGTTCACACAAAAGCTGAGGTATATTAATTTGTTAAATTGGAGGCACTTAAATTGGATTTTTAAGAAATCCAATCTAGGTGCTAACACTAGCTCCGATTGAAGAAAGAGTTCCCTTGTGGGAGGCTGAGAATCCTAGAACTCTGGAAGGAGACCTATAAGATAGAGCCATAAGAAAAACATACGTACAAGGCCTCACATGTACAAGCTTCAAGGATATCCTGAATGGAAGCTAGATATGCTCGAATCACTGCAACTTGCAACTGTTAACAACTTAACATGTACAAACCTCCATGATGGGATAATTAGTCATTGTCCACCATGGAAGAAACCATCTAGTGAAAAATCACAATTGCTAATCCTTGCTAGGCACAAGGCAACAAACTAATAAAGGCAATGAGCCCTGTTAACACCAAATTTTCCTTCATGAGTCAAGTGTTATGTACCAGTAATATGTTCATGAGTACATTACAAGATGGACTGGTTGGTCGATCCATCATCTCAACAGTTCATGAGTACCTTAGCACTATGGGCACCTTGTTGCAAATCTTTGTCTTTGTCCCAGCCTTACTTTGTTCAAAATTGTATTGTATTAGCAATTTTTTTAGTTTAGGCTTCCAACATTCTATTTATAGTAGTTTTCCCCATGCATCGGATTCACATGAAGATTGAGGAGCATGTGTGTGGAATGGAGGACAGTTAGATGGGCATTTTTAGATAACTGTTTCTACTATATTTAGCAATTTCTTATTTTAGAAACTTTTTCTTTTCCAACGGCAAATGATAATATATTTGGATACCCATTGGGGAGATGGGCTTATGGTTCAAATTTCGGGTGAATTGAATGATTTGATATTTGATGAAAATTTATTTTCAAAAGGTAGTCAAAAAAGCATAAACATTATATTTTCGAGGACCCAGTTTGGAGATTATCCCATGGTTTTGATCTCAGCTAAATCCAAGACCGGTTGTTTTAGTGCTATATTAAGGGAAGTTACTTTTAGCAGTGGAGTATATTTCAGGCAAAGTGATTACATTTTTTAGTACCCAATATGGCATGCATTAGATAAAATAAGATAAACAAGATAATTTTATTAATTTTCAACTAGATGACCACATTGTTGAGTTATGGTGTAACTCAGGATGTCCTCCATGTGGACTGCCTAGCATGGAGTCACTTATCAGCATAGGCACGAGGGTAGAGTGTGAGATACACTCTGTCAAGTGTCGTGGATCTAGCAGCAAAGACATGCAGCGAGTTAAGTCACTTTTTCCCGTTACATGAAAAAGTGCATGCATGCATTTTTTAATGCAGCAACATGATTTTTGGCACAAAAGTGAAATTAGGGTTTGGTGACCTAATTTCTCAGTGACATAAAAAGGCATTGAGGGTGCAAAAGTCATTTATCTTTCGTGAGCATTAGGGGATCAGAGCAGCTGTGAATAGTAGTTGACCACAGAGGGCGAACCATCTGAGATAGTTGGGATGCATTCCTCAGAGCAATGAGAGAATAGAGCTTCCGAGATTGAGGCATTCATTCATTGAGGCAGTGAGAGGGATATTTCACTAAGCATCTTCAGATACTTAAGAGCAGCAGCAGTAACAACGGTGTGAGCAGCTGGAGGAGGACGTGAGCAACAACACGTCACACGTGTGGAACGTGACAGATCTGTTGCACACTTGAGGGAGGCTGAGAGGGCCCAAAGAGCTGAGGGTCTTCATCAATGACTGAGGAGAGGCCTTCAGTGATCAGTCAGAGTCAAACTGATAGTAGATCATCTAAGACGTGCCTCAAAGGAGCGAGGGCGTAGTTGTACAGCTAGGGGATGTTTTCAGCGATTGAGGATGTTGCTCATCTTCCGGAGCAGAGCAAATCAAAGCAAAGGGATGAGGGACCATCCTTCTGAGAGTTAGACAGAGTGTAGAACATCCAATGATTGACAGAGTCATATTTGAGAAATCCAGCGTGAGGGTGTACTGTTGGGGGCGCATTTTCCATGTAGCTGCTGTTGTAGATCTAGGGCTTTGGCCCTTCAAGTTCATTTGTTGATTCTCTAAATATTATTGTACCTCTTCTATATTTTATTTGCTCTGGGCTCGAGAAAGAAGAAATCCACACAAATAGTTGGTTTTCCCCATTGGCTTTTCTAGGGTAAATTTCTGAGTCATGTGTGATTGCCTAATTATTTTGTAAGGATTTCATGTGCTGTAAGTGTCAAGTTCTAAATTTGTTTGAAGTGTATTTCATCTTGGATTAGTGAATATTGTGTCCGAGTTGATTATCCTACTTCTCAAAGCGAGTGGAGACCTCTAAGAAAAACTAATACACATTTCATTGAAAAATTAAGCCATTTATCATATTTATGCAAGCAAAACATAGATCCCAATCATCTCTCTTGGATTCAAAATGGGGAATCCATTGGGATAGTAAATTAACTACCTAATATCGATCTCTTTCGTGTGGAAGTAGTGCCTGACTTCTTCGCAGAGATTGTTGAATTCCTCATGAAGGCTCTGGATCAGTACCGGAATAATATGATAGGTGAGCAGCATAGGTAGCTTTTGGACGTGCAAAAAATTAGAAGTTGATTGAAGTAGTTGATTGCTAAACATTTGTATAAGTTAGCAAGAAATAGGATTCTTCATAGATGCATGTTGGATCATGAATAATAGGCAGTGTTGCGAGAGTGTTATGACCCCAAGGGGGCATATTTGGGGCTTAATTTATATGTAATAGTGGTTAGCCTAAGAAAGGGAATGAGTGTGAATAGGTATATAAAGAGGTCAATGTAGTCATTATTGGTTTTAGGAACCAATTATGTTCTCACACCCACTATTCCTAGAGGTTTGTGGTTGAAGTGAGATTTGGATTACAATCCATTGTTATTTTAAGTAGCAAGTGAAGCATTACACTTGAACGAGTTTTATGTGACTTGTGCATTGTTATTTTGGGCTTTGTAGTCGCACTTTGAATCACCACTTGCTTACTATGTAGTCTTGTTGACCTACTTTTGGTCATTTGCTAGACATTAACAAACTAATCTTATCATTACACTTCATGCAATGTGCTCTAAGTGGAGAAAAAAATAAGACTTATAATCCAAGGTCCTTGTACATGAGGGAGGCCCTTGGAGTCAAAGCTTGCTTAGTTCACCCTTTTTAGCCCCATCCAAACCCAATCTAGCCAATTACAGATTTATTTTCGATGCTTACAGTAGATAGGCACCAAGAGGTAGACAGACAATAACACTACATTAGACATCAATATGTGAGACCACAGGAGGCCACTAGCACTCAACCAAGTAGACCCTTGTGATCATATTTCCTTAACCCCCAAGACACTCAAGCCCCACCAATAGGCAACATACTTCATCCAAATCTCAATCACAAGCTTTTGCACCTAGAAAGCGAGGCATATCTCCTACCATATCCCCCAAATCTTCCAAATTATTCAACCAGTCATCTATCAAGAGTTTCTTCCCTTCGGCCTTGGATGTTATGAAAGAGGGCACCAAGGGATGTTGATTGCCCCCCAAGCGAGACATTCCCCACCAAAGGGTCAATGGTTCTTGGTCGTCGATTCTCCCACTTTGCCACACTTGCATGTATCTTGCCATTGCTTTGTTTCACTTCTCCATGTTGTCAGGGCTTAGGTTTGAATTCTTCTCATCATATAATATATTTGATAACCTTAGGTGGTTAACTATAGGATGGTTAAGCCTTGTGAGGTTATTAAAACCTAAGTGTCAATGTATATTACCATTGTTAGTTTTTCAACATTAAGCTAGCATTATTAGGATCTTTAACTGAGAGAATAACAAGTATAGCAATCAAACACAAGAGACAATGAACATAGTGTTTTTCCTCAAGGAAACCATAAAGGAGAAAACCCCGCAACTTCCTTAGAGATAGAATCAGCACCAAAACAGTAAAAGCCCAAAACAATAAGTGATCTCCCGACAGCAGTAATCTTCTTCTTGTCTAGCCCCAGTGTCTTCTCCTTCCTTAACTATGCGCTACATTTGAGTGTGGATGAGTTGTGTGATAAATAGAGACTCCAGTTCTCTATTTATACTAATCGCGACATGACTAAAACCCTACCAGGGCCGACCTCTACTAGGAGAGTCTAATAACCCTAGTACCCCGAAACTGCGGGGACTTTAACCCTTAGACAATCGGAGGGTTACCCACTATGACTTGACATGACTTGTTTACATTATTGATTCTCCCGATCGGAACATTGGGGCATGACAACATGATTCAATTACATTATAGATACATCCCGAAATAAACATCGGGTTACAATACATAAGATACATAGATGAATACATTCCGAAGTTACAAATACATCAACACTCCCTCTTAACTAGGAAGGTATTCTTTCGACACAATTTTCAGCACTAGTCTTCTTCTCTGTATCAACTGGATCATCTCGTCATATGCATCTCAAGTCTTCTGAGTCTTCAAGTCATCTTCATTCTTCGAATCTGGATCATCATGGGACATCATCACTGGATCTGGATCATCACTGGGCATCATCACTCGATCTGGATCATCACTGCTGGATCATCATCACTGGATCTCGATCATCACTCGATCTGGATCATCACTGGATCTCGATCTTCACTTGATCTAAATCATCACTGGTGCTATCTCATGATTCTTCTCGTCACAGGAAGTTCTACAAAGCCAACCCTTTTTCATGCTGGTTGTAGGCCTAGCCTCCATGTAGGTCTTCTTCAGCACTTATATCTGACCTACTCGTCAGAAAGGCACAATACTCACATCCATCCAGGCTGGAACACATCCTACTCACAATGATGGAAGAGTTATGTACTTCCATCCAGGCTAGAACACATCCTGCTCACAATGATGGAAGATTTTCTCATTTTCATCCAGGCTAGAACACATCCTGCTCACAATGATGAAAGATTTCTGCACTTCCATCCAGGTCAGAACACATCCTACTCACAATGATGGAAGACTCTCATCCAGGCTGGAACACATCCTGCTCACAATGATGAAAGATTTCTGCACTTACATTCATCCAGGCGGGAAGACATCCTACTCACAGTGATGACAAGGCTCTGCACTTACATCCATCCAGGCGGGAACACATCCTACTCACAGTGATGGAAGGGCTCTGCACTTACATCCATCCAGGCGAGAACACATCCTGCTTACAATGATGGAAGGGCTCTGCACTTACATCTGATCTTGTAGGAATCAATCCTACAGTCATATCAGAATGGCCCCCAGTCCTCCTCGACTGAGCTACCTAGTAACTGACCAGGTGCCTCCATTCTCCTAGAGAATGGCAGTTGCCCTTAGATCCGACCTGCTCGTCAGAATGGCCAACACTCACATCTGACATGGAAGGAACTTAATCCTTTAGCCATGACAGAATGGTTCAGCCCTTACATCTGATCAAGTGGGAACACATCCCTCTATCACATCAGAATGGCTACTCAATCCTAGACTGAGTGTTCCTGGTACCTCACTAGGCAGCTCCATTCAAAGAATGGCAATTGCCCTTACATCTGTCCTACTCGACAGAATGGCCAGCACTCATATCTGACATGGAAGGAAGCGATCCTCTCACCATGACAGAATGGCCCAGCCCCTACATCTGACCTACTCGTCAGAATGGCTACTGATCTCAGCACTCATATCTGTCATGGAAGGAACCAATCCTCTCACCATGTCAGAATGGCTATGGGACTCATCACTTTCCCTTGGAGGAAACCTCGATTTGGAGAACACCAAGCTTCTCCCTGAAGTACTCGAACTTCACCCTAGCCAATGGCTTCGTCAACACATCAGCTATCTGTTCCTCCGTCCCAACATACTGGAGCTTCACTGCTCCCTTCTGCACCATATCCCTGATATAGTGATACTTGATCTCGATATGCTTCGACTTGTCATGGAACACTGGATTCTCTGACAACTTCTCGCAACTCTGGTTGTCACAATGTATACAAGTAGCATCCAACTGGAGATCAAATAAATCAGACAGTAGCTTCCATAGCTATACTGCCTCACAAATAGCTGAACAAGCTACGACATACTCTACTTCAGCTGTACTCAGTGCCACACAAGATTGCTTCCTGCTAAACCAAGAGATCACACCTGATCCCATACTAAAGCAACACCCTGAAGTGCTCTTCCTATCGATGGCACTGCCTGCCCAATCTAAATCAACATAACCCTCTAGGTTAATCTTCTGATTCGCATCATACTTGAGCCCATAATCAACTGTACCCCTTAGGTACCTTGGAATATGCTTTGCAACAATCAAGTGAACATTTCTCGGATCTGTCAAAAACTGGCTCAAGGTGTTCACAGCAAAGCAAATGTCTGGTCTCGTGTTCGTCAGGTACATCAATGACCCAATCATCTGACGATACATCGTAGCATCAACCGACTCTGATGAAGCATCACTCAATAGCTTCAGGTTCGATGCCATAGGTGTGGCCATAGCCTTGCAGTCCATCATCCCAAACCTCTTCAGGATCTCTATTGCATACTTCCCTTGTCCAAGGAAGATTCCATCTGTAATCTGCCACACCTCCATACCTAGAAAATAATACATCATCCCCAAGTCCTTCATTTCAAACTCAGCATCAAGCTTTCTCTTCGTATCAGCAATCAACCCATCCGTACTTGTCACAAATAGATCATCTACATACAATAGAAGCATCACTGGGTTGCCATCCTCAACCTTGTAGTAAAGGTTGGAATCTGCTTTACTCTTGGTAAAGCCCAAACTCGATAGAAAGCTGTCAATTTTGTCGTCCCACTTCCTGGGTGCCTGTTTCAAACCGTACAGGGCTTTCTTCAATCTGCACACATGAGACTCCCTGTCATGTGTCTCAAAGCCGAGTGGCTGTTCTACATACACTTCCTCTTCCACTACACCATTCAAGAAAGCAGTCTTGACATCCATCTGGTGTATCTTCCATTTCATCACTGCAGCCAGAGCAAGTACTGATCTGATGGAAGTGTATCTGGATACAGGTGCAAAGGTTTCTTCATAGTCTATTCCTTCTTTCTAAGAGAAACCCCGAGCTACAAATCTTGCTTTATATTTTTCAATGCTACCGTCTGCAGCATGCTTGATCTTGTAGATCCATTTGGAAATTACAATTGACTTCCCGTTTGGTCTTGGGACAACATCCCAAACATCATTCCTCATGATCGATTGGTATTCTTCAATCATAGCATCCTTCCATTCTTTCTGTTCTGCCGCTTCTTCAAAACTAGAAGGTTCTTTATCAATGAAATCACATAGTAAGGCTACATACCCAGAGCAGGATCTGGTCCTCTTTCTTTCTTTGTGATTCTCTTCTGGAGCCCCATACCTTTCCGCACCTTGGATAAGTTCACGTACCCAAGCAGGTTTCCTCTTATGAGGATTCTTCTCCAGAGGTGGATCTGCAGGTCTTTGTGGTTCTTCGAAATCTCGATCTTCTTCTTGAGCTTCTTCGTTTATGATTGTATCATGAATTCTGGGTGCTTTTGCTTCTTCAGGTTCTTCAACAGGTCTCTTTCTGGATTTGTTGTAAGCTGTGTCTTCATCAAATGTCACATCCCTGCTGATGTCAATCTTCTTGTATCCTAGGAAATATATTCTGTAAATCTTCGAGCTTTCAGAGTATCCAACAAATATACCCTTCTTTCCTGAAGGATCTAATTTTGTTCTCTTCTCTTTTGGAATGTGTATGTACACAGGGCAGCCGAATATTCTGAGATGGCTGACTTTTGGTTTCTTGCCGGAGAAGACTTCTTCAGGAGTCTTGTTCTCAAGTACTCTATGTGGAGTACGGTTCTGTACATACACCACTGTTCTGGCAGCTTCCGCCCAAAGATGCATAGGAAGATTTTGATCATGAAGCATGGCTCTTGCAGCTTCCATGATAGTTCTGTTCTTCCGTTCCGCAATCCCATTTTGTTGTGTATTATAAGGAGTGGACAACTCCCTCTTAATCCCTGATTCTTTGCATAGCTCTTTGAATTCATTCGAAGTGAATTCTCCGCCATTATCTGATCGAAAAGTCTTGATCTTCTTTTCAGTGTGGTTCTCGATCAAGGCTTTGAATTCCTTGAATTTGCTGAATACTTCATCTTTGTTCTTCATGAAGTAAACCCATGTCTTCCTAGAAAAATCATCAATAAAAGAAACATAGTATGCATACCCGTTTAGTGAGTTTGATGACATCGGACCGCATACATCGGAGTGGATGACTTCTAGGATGCCTTTGGCTTTGCTTTTGCTACTGGGAAATGTCTTCTTTGTATTCTTTCCTTTCACACATCCTTTGCAGACCCCATCATGTTTTGCTTGGAATTCTGGAAGACCTTCAACAGCTTTGCTTGCAATAGGTAGTGCTCTGTAATGCACATGTGCAAGCCTTCTATGCCAAAGCTCATTTGGCTCTACTGTGTCATGGATCAAGGCTTGTTGTGGATGGCCCTTCAATTTGTATAAACCTCCTTCTTGTTCTCCAATCACTACTGCATCATCGATAGTCTTACCTCTTGGCCACATGATGACTTGACCATCTATGAATGCAACCTTCATTCCTTTTGCATCCAATGCTGATATGGAGAGAAGGTTCTTCTTGAGTCTTGGCACAAACAATACTTCTTTCATTGTTAGAGACTTACCAGAGTCTAGTTTATATAAAGATTCCACACTACCTTTTATTGGATATTGGTAGTCATCTCCTAGCTTCACCTTGTGAGGTGATTCATGTTCTGACAGCCTCACAAAGGATTCCTTGAATCCAGTCATATGTTTGGAAGCCCCACTGTCTATAAGCCAATCATTACTACCATGAGTAATGTTACCTGTGAGAGCGGAAATCAAAACATATTCATCCTCACTTGAAGAATCTTCACTTTCATATCTAGATCTCTTCTTGGATGGTTCATCATCCCCTGCAGCATGAGCATGATGTATTCTTTTGTTCCCCTTCTTCTTATGAGAGTGGACCTTGTTCTTAGGACAGTCTTTTGAAAAGTGTCCTATTTCATCACATGTATAACATCTTAATCTAGATGGGTCCTTTCTATTGTTATCTCGATGATGAGGATTCTTACCTTTGAAGTGATGAGTTTTTCTTCTGCCTCTCTTGGAGTGAACTGTGAGAGCTTGATCTTCACTTCCAATCTTCTCTTCTCGAGCTGCTATCCGAGCTTCTTCTTGAGAGCACTCTTCCCATAGTCTGCTGAACTTGACTAACTTCTTTCTAGCACAGATTCCTTGGATGAAAGAATCCCATGACCTAGGAAGGGCATTCAAAGTAGTCATCACAATCTCTGCATTTTCCACTTCTTCATCAATAGCTTCTACTTGTTCCCTTATCTGAGAAACCCTTGTGAAGTAGGACTGGATAGTCTCTGCATTCTGAATCTTCACATTCTTCAATTGATTTCTCAGAGTCATCTTCCGGTCTATGTTCTTCCCTTCAAACAATTTGGTTAGGGCATCAAACATAGCTTTAGGTGTCTTGAAAGAGGACACCTGTGGGATAAGGTGATCCTTGATAGAATCAGCAATGATCATCTTTGCCATAACCATCTTCTTCTTATGTAAGGCCTTTGCCTCATCTCCCTCTGGAGCTGGAACCTCCTCATGGATGTAGGAGTCTAACTCATTTTCTTCTAGGACCAAGGAGATCCTATACTTCCAAGCTCGGAAGTTATCAACTCCCTCAAGCTTTTCATCAAGCTTGGTATGATGAGACATCTTAACTGAGAACCTCAAATGGAAATACGAAAGATTTTAGATCTTACCAGGTCAAGATGTCGGATCTGAAACTTGAGCTGAAATCCTGCAGAGCTGGTTCAGGAGCAGATTAGGGTTTGCTTTTCCGGAGTTCTATCCACCCAAATGCCTTGAAATTTATCCCTAACTTCGATTTTGGGGAGGAGATCAATCCAGGCCTGGGCTCACTGAAAAATTCCTCTTCTGTGAAAAGCCCTAATTTTCGGCAGCAGTGTCGGGTCAAAAACTGAAAAACCTCAGAATTGGATTCTGCTTCGACAGAAAGATGCGCCCTAAGGAGGAGAGTTATTCCACCTTAGTTTTGCTGAAAATCTGTGGAGGAAGATCCACAAACTAGGAAGCCCTAGTTCCCGCAGCTGCACAGTGTCTTCTTCTCAGGTTAGCTCTGATACCATGTTAGTTTTTCAACATTAAGCTAGCATTATTAAGATCTTTAATTGAGAGAATAACAAGTACAACAATCAAACATAAGAGATAATGAACACATTGTTTTTCCTCGGGGAAACCATAAAGGAGAAAACTCCACAACTTCCTTAGAGATAGAATCAACACCAAAACAATAAAAGCCCAAAATCGTAAGTGATCTCCCGACAGCAGTAATCTTCTTCTTGTCTAGCCCCAGTGTCTTCTCCTTCCTCAACTATGCGCTACACTTGAGTGTGGATGAGTTGTGTGATAAATAGAGACTCCAGTTCTCTATTTATACTAATCTCGACATGACTAAAACCCTACCAAGGCCGACCTCTAATAGGAGAGTCTAATAACCCTAGTGCCTCAGAACTGTGGAGACTTTAACCCTTAGACAATCGAAGGGTTACCCACTATGACTTGACATAACTTGTTTACATTATTGATTCTCTCGATCGGAACATCGGGGCATGACAACATGACTCAATTACATTATAGATACATCCCGGAATAAACATCGGGTTACAATACATAAGATACATAGATGAATACATTCCGAAGTTACAAATACATCAACAACCATGCTAGCCATTGCTTTTGAGTCGTATGAACATGTACTAAGTTGAAAATTTTTGTTGCCCCAACCTGATTTTAGTTTCAGTCACTGCATATGGTTTAGTGCCCAAACACCATTGTGCATGTTCATATAAAAATTAAAAAAATTTACTGTAAACTTGAAACACGCGAGATATTTTTCAACGTTTTCAACTCATTAATTTTTATGACAGACCTACTTTTCTTGCTTAGAAAATTATTTCAGTCAACACACATGCAAATTAAAGACTCATATTTTTTTACCAAAATGGTCTAGGAAACATCCCGAAGAGAAAACCTGTTCTTCAGAGAGATTTTTATTTATTTAGAGACAATTACAATCAACAAATTATAGCAGTACCTATCTCATTTTCATCTTGAAAACCGTGCCAGAAACCCACTGACAACCTAATGTACGGACTCCTCGATTTTTGTGTTGCACGTGTGATTGTACAACCTCGATTTTTTTGCTTGCACGCTGCCTCAAAATTTGTGCCTGTATGGTCTACTGTACGACCATCATTAATTGTTGTACCTTCCTTGAAATACGTGTTGTACATACTGCATGTAATTTGCCTCAAAAACTGCCACCTAGAGTGCCTGCATTGTCCAACTAAGCCCAAACTGCAAAGGATCAGAAGATTGATGTGCTACTACAAAGGATCAGAAGATCGAAGTGCTGCTACGAAGGATCGAAAGATCAAAGCATTGCTGCAAAAAGGATCAAGTGATCGTGTGATGCAGAAAATGAAGACATTGAAGAATAATTGTTCCACTTACTGATGAATGTTGAAAACTTCCTATGACGTATAGATGTATAACCTCGATGATGTTGCAGATATTGTCTCTCTGTTCTCCTATTGTCTATGTGTAATGTTCTGTTTTTGATAAATAGGGAATTGACCGAGGGCCTTTAATACCAGGAGCATATGAGGACAATTCTTCAGTCATCAGTATAGTAAAGAGGGCCATCAGAGTTATTATCATAAAGCATGCGGAGCATGCAGGCCTTATTTCTTTAGTCTTAAAAGTCAACGAGAAATTAGAATTGCATGCATGCAAAAGTAAAGCGCAAACCCTAAAAGTGACATGCAAACTCTAAAAGTACATGCTAAGCTATTTAAGAAGGGTTATTGGACCAAAGAAGATATCTATTGTTATTGTTGATTGATTTTGAAGTTTTGAACAGCAACACAACGTGCAGCCGCGACAGTTGGGGTTGGAGACAGTGTCTTCTGCTAGCGAGGGTTCGGCAGTGAGATATCTGCCCTAGTCTCTTATTGGGATAGATCATCCAGGTTTATCCATTGCATCCATCATATACTACAGTATTCGGAGATCCAGCACATTCCGAAGGGTTATTAGCAGATCCACGTTTTGTAGTCGGAAGTAGCAGGGAAAACACAAAAGGATTCACTGGGACCACAAAACCCAGTCTTTCCTCTGCATGTCAACTTCCTCTTTCTCAACAGGCCTATCCTACGGTATGCAGTGATTATCAGCCATCAGTTTGCTCACCTGGAGCAGCTATCAGCCAAATAGATCAGTTGGGGGCATAAGCAGCAGAACTGCCAATCAATTTGCTAGGGCACTTAGAGGCAGTCAAACCTCTGCATGTTCCAGTCCATCTCTCCAGCATCAGCAGACGGACAAGCTCAGAAAGTTTCAGCTCAAACGGACCTCTCCTCCTACAAAAACATCACCTTCAGTTTGGAGGGTGTTTACGGTACTGCGGGGTGGTAACACCGAAGGAAAAGAGCATTATTAGACCACCCATCCGGATCCTTATGCATGCAACTATCTCTGGAGTCATTATCAGCCAGAATATCAGTGGTAAGTGTTAATTTCTCTCTGCAAAACCCGAACCCTAATTCAGCTATATTTTTAGGGCATTTTTGCATGGCGAGTTTGCATGCACAGTTATTTTGCAAATTTATATGAGATTGAGTGTGCGAGTCAACACTATCATAGAACATTAGAGAATATCAGTATTTGGGATATTACACTATGATGATGTTGTCAGTAGAATAACCTTCTTATTGAGGGGGAGTGTTGAATATTGTAACTTCAAAGGATATTCTAAATGTATTTTATTGATGTAACCCAAGGGAGATGTTATTATTCCTTCGACGGGGTATTACTATTGTATTTGGTCATCATAGAGTCATGAGGTAAAGCCTCCATTGTAAGTCGAGTCAATAGTACCCTAATGAATATAATATAATATTGTATTGAGTCTTCCTAAATGAAGTCGGCCCACTTAGTTAAGTGGGGCCGACTTGTTAGGTTAAAATTCAAGTTATGAAAAGAGTATAAATAGAGGAGATGTGTTCCTCATTTCAACACAAACTCACTTGTGTATAGCACATAGGAGACAGAGAGAGAGATATCTATTGGAGGGAGGTGCGCCTGTCTGGGGTCTTGTCTTGTGTTACCGACTAGGCTGCACCTAGATGGACTTTCAGTGAGCCGCCAGTGATGAACAAGATACTTGTTCATATTCAGAGTTCAAAGGTCCTTTCAGGCCTCCAGGGTCGTTTTTTTTGTAACGCAT
>LPNX010170569.1:3456-43636 GCA_001517045.1 Pseudotsuga menziesii
AACCGCGCACACAGCAGCAGGCTTCTGCGCACACAGCTGCAGACCTTTCTTACTTTCTTACAAAAACCCTCTGTGCACACAGCTGCAGAGGTCGTCCACGCACACAGCTGGGACTTGTCCTTTCCTTGCCAAAAACCAACCTTACTTCCCCTTATCTTTCTTACATCAAAAAGCCTAACCTATCCATTTTCCATAAGCGCTTATTTATACTGCACAGCTTTACAAAAACCATGGTCTTAAACCATGGGCACCCACAAAACCCTAAACCCTGGATTTAAACCATGGGCTTATTACAAAAAGAGAGGGTTTTGACTTACCCTGACACCCCTAAGACTATTTTGACCCAAAGCTCCGCTTACAAATTAACCGCGGAGTTACCCCCTATGGAGTATGCGCCCCAACAAGATCTCCTGCTATAATAATGTTTGTTGGAGAATGGAGCTCAAGGAAATCGAAAATCGACTACCAACATTCTTTTTTTCCCCATAATTAACTGGAACGTATAGATTGAAGAGGACTAAAGTTATCTTCTGTTATAATGAAAAAGCTCTGAATAGATCCAATGCTGAGTGGCATACTCATTTATAAGCTGAAATTTATCTTTGCACCATAACGTGGCAAGCCCCCCACAGGAACCTCTAGCACTGATCGTCTTACCAAAAGTCATATTCCACTTGCTTTTGCTAATGAGAAGGAGAGAGTCCTCCTCAATTTTAGTCTCTTGGAGTAGTAGGAGATCAGAAGGAGCCAATTTCATTAATTTTTTTATAGCTTCAGCTTTGCTAGAGTGCCCCAATCCCCTATAGTTTGAAGAGGTTAAAAACATTACTTAGCCAATGAAGAGGGAGTGATTACCCCCTTAGGAGGTCTGTTTCTCTTATTTCTCCCATAAGACATTTCAATTGTTTCCTGACTGCCTTGGGTCTTGAGCCTTTCAGCCTCTTCTTCCCTTATCTCCTTTTTAGACTTCCTACCAACTATTTTTTTTAGCTCAAAGGTATAATCTTCTGAAGAGTCCGGACTAACATCATGTTTCTTCTGGGCAATTTTAGCATAAGAAGGAGGAGAGCAAGTATCAATAGGATAAAAGGGAAGGGAATCACCTTCTAGGGGAAGAGCAACAAAGGAAGGACCTGGTAAATCCTTAAGAACAGAAATATCTTCTAAGACGGGCTCGATCACTTCCATATTACTCAATTCTCCATCTTCAAGGATGGTTTCAGAGGAATTTAGGACAGCAAAAGGATTATCATCATCTTTGGGTATATCAGCAACCCGGGAATAGAAGTTGTCCCAACCACGAAATCACCAATTACTGGTTTTCCTTTCTTTTTAAGTCCCTGCACTGATTTTCTTATTTTTTGTACTTGAATCCATTGGTGTTCTTTCTCTTTAGCATTAACCTCTTCATATTTTTTTTTTGCAGATTCAAGCAAAATGACCATAGCCGTGACAAAATCTACACTTAAACGGAATTTGTTCATAGTCCAACTCCTGGGTATAAGACTAAACGGAATTTGCTCATAGTGCAACTCCTGGGTGTAAGACCAGTGTGCAACAGTTAACTGAATTACTTCGGGCAGACCAATCTCCAGGTCCACTTCTACACAAATCCTAGCATAGGAAAATTGATCTTTCCTTTCAGCTCGGTCTATGTATTTGCCGAGCTTACTTCCAATGATTTCCAAAGATTCAGTATTACTACAATGCAAAGGAAGGAAGGGTAATCTTACCCATATAGGAACTGCAGATGGGACGTCCTGGGAAGGGTCAAAATTAGGGGTCCACTTATTCAGGTAAAGACCCTAAGGACCCATTTCGAAAAATCAGATCTCTATCCTCAGCAGATTCAAAGACAAACATGAAGAAACCTCTTCCAACAAAGTGGCTACGAATATCCTCTGAGACAAGAGGCGTCCAATTCCTTTGCACCCATCCTTCAATTTCCTTGGGGGAGGGCCATAGGCCAGTGAATTGACCAATGAGCCCCCTCTCAGCAAGGTTTAACGCCGATCGGCAAGTCCTTTCAGCAGGAAGCTCAATCGAAGGAATGTCAACCTTCTTAACAAACTTATTAGATGCCCCCTTTCTCTTACCGCTAGAAGCAATCAGCCTTTTGAAAGCTTCCAGATCGGGAGGGAGAGAGAGTGGAGGAACCCCTCCAGAATCCATTTGGACTAGAGAACCAGGAAAATCACAGAACCTACAAAAATCCCAAAGAAAATCTCAAACAATCCTCCTTCTACAACCATTCACCAGACCAATTCGGAGCTGGAAAAACCTCTGGCAACTCCACACATCAGGCTATCCATGCAGGCACAAGAGACACAAACTTCAATAACCACTAGGGGAAGGATCTTGCAATAAACAAGAAACCAAGTAGCAGGCACGATGCCACCACAGAGAGGAAACTCCGAAAGCACGAGTCCCACCTAGTCCAGAGCCAAGAATGATCAATTCAGAGCAATCAACGTGAGCCAAATCCCTCGAGTTGTCATGCAAAAGTCGAATCCACCTGCAAGATCCAACGAGCCCAGGCTGGGCGAGGACACCTGCAAAAAACAAAACTGTAGCCAATTGCAATGCCAAAGAAATGAATGATCCAGACAGATATGAATCCTTCAAACAACAGAGATGAACAGGTTGAATTTCTTCAATGTCTGGAACAATCTAGCATCTGCAGGATCGAGATCTGCAAGATCCTGGACAGAGCTCGAAAGGCCTCCCAAAGAAAACTAGAAGAAGCTTCGTTTAAATCTTCTTGGAGCACAAAAAAAATGAGTTCACCCTCAAAATCAAACCAACAACACTCCACTAATGACAAGTTTTAAAGAGTTACACTTTAAGTTGAAATTTGTAAATACAATAAACCAAAACATTCAACATTCCATTCAAAATTTATGAGTAACCACATATTTATCTACATTATTCACCACACCTAGCCCTATACACATGCTAAACTCCTCCCTTCAAATCATTTAAACTAATGTTGTCTCCATCAATAAAGATAAATAAAAAATTGAACCAAACCATAAACACATGTCAAGAACTAGGTGAAGTTGTGGGATAATTTTTTTGTAAGCAAGCACTGTAAATACTTCTATTACTAAGCAAATTTACATAATATACAAAATGGTTGAAGCTGCTTTGCTTTGGATGAGTTGGGAAGCTTTCACTATGAGTTCATCCCAGGTCTATAATCCAAAAATTCAAAACTGAAACCATAAACGTTTGGGCCTTCTCACAGACGGGAAACCCGGCTATGACTTTGCTTAAACATTGCAAATTTACATTAAACCTAAAATAAAGATTCCATATCTTCCTAATGGCCTCTATGTCTAATATCATGACAACAAAAGGAACAAAACTAGTCATAAATAAGCTACTACATAGTCTTTTGTTCATCAGAAATACCAATGTGAAGAGTTGTTATTGAAGGGCCGATATCTTGGGTCATTGGGAGTGGTGCTCCCATGTTGTCCGGTAGCTCATCCATTTTCTGGAATACCTTCTCTATATCCTCCCTCAAGTGACAAACAGTGCGCTGAATAGCTTCTTGAGCAAAATCTTTATCTATAAGCATCAAGGCCAACAGGTTTATGTTAGGATTAATCAATTAACCCTCCCTTTACCATCATAATCTATTTGTCTTTTCCTAGATTAGGAGGACATTTCCACTTCACTAGTGCCATGGGGGACTCATCTAGGGCCCACCAAACACTCAATGCGTCTGTCTACGTGAGTTTAGGATGACAAAGAATACACAGGTAAGGAGGAAGAAGAAAGGAAAGGAGAAGAGGAACACTAAATTTGAACCTAAGGAAGAGTTTGATCCAGTAGATGAAGCCTCAAGCTCTAAGAAGGACAAACAAAAGAGGTTTGCAAGAAAGGAAACCATATAGATAAAGGTTGTATGGAAAATACAATAGATCAAATGTCAAGACTACTTGAACAACACAATATTTCCCTTCCTGAAGGCACACAAAAGGTTGACTTTGGAGATAAGATTGAAGATCATGAGAGATACCATGCACTGAAGGATGGATTTTCAAAATCTCATGCCTTCCTCATTGATTCAGGAGCCTCCAATCACATGGTTGCATCCAAAGAATCATTCTATTCATTACAACTTACTGATGGTCCAAGTATTCACATGGGAGATGACACTCAAATCCAAGCTGAAGGAAAGGGTTCAAGCAAGTTAGAACATGGAGTGTTCCATAATGTCCTCTATGTGCCCTCCTTAGTTGCAAATTTGTTGTCTGTATACCAGATGACTCATACAGGATCACTAAAGTGAGTTGTATTTTGTCTCGACTCAGTGGAGATCTCAGATACCTTATATGGGAAGCTTATAGAGAAAGGTGTTGCAAACCACGCCTCTAAGGAATATGAATTCTCACACTTTCTACCATAATTAGATCGAGTGCACTCTCAGCTGCCATTTTCAAGGGAAGGGAAATTCATCTTACCTAAACCTTTTGCATATGATAATGTTTCCATTAATGTTTCAGATTCAAAATCCGAAGCAGAGGACTAAGTCGAATCAATTTATGGAATTGAAGATGAAGTTCAATCAGATCTAGATTAAGATATAGTCCCTACTCCCAATCCTAGGCCTAAATGGGAGCAAAAGGTTATTGAGGCTACTGGGAAAATGACTGGAGAGTCATCTGACATGAGGATAACACTATCTTAGTTTCAAAAAGAGAGCATTGTGATATGTCAAGCAAATCCACTTCTCCCAGAGAGGTGCTACAAACTCCCAGAGAGATGCTTCATGATGGTAAGGTCTGGTCAACAATTCTACTCATTGAAGAACAAATTGGATCATGTCATTCTTCCTCCAGAAGAAGAGATAGAGGCAACATTTCTTCTCCTATATGCAATTAAACTGGAAGAAGGTGGAGAGGGTCACATGCACAATACCAGGAAACTAGTTCACACAAGGACCATCACACTACATTACTGCTCCACAGAGATGCAGATTGCATAAATATTTTCGTAAGTTTTTGTTTTAAGAATAATTTTTTTCTTGATGTGAAAGCTCGATCCTAGTTTTTCTTGTTTATTTTTAGGTGGGGTGTTTCCCATGAGGATTTCCCCATTTCCTTGGTTCGTTAAGAAGTCATTTTTGCATCTATATTGTTTAAGTAACCTTTGGTCTTAGTTATCGGGGCCTAGGTTATCCAAGTTAGGATTAAGGGGGGTGTTAGGATTAATTAATTAATCCTCCCTTGACCACCATAGTCTATTTGTCTTTTTCTAGCTTAGGAGGTAATTGCCACTTCACTAGTTCCATGGGGGACTCATCTAAGGCCCACCTAACACTAATTCGCTTATATGCATGAGTTTAGGATCTCATCTAGGGCCCACCTAACACTAAATGCTCTTATATGCATGAGTTTAGGATCTCCAGGGACCAATCCCTATAATTTAGGAACCCACTCAGAGTGCTACCGACAGTCACCAATAGTTGACGCTAGTCGGTGTTTAGTTATGTTCAATTATGCTCTGATTCCCATCAATTAGTTCACTTTTAGTCATCCTAGCATCAGTTTGCATGATTTAAGGGAGGTAGGGCGCCTTTGCTCACCTAACTCAGCCAGTTAACTGTTTTTTATTTGATTCAGTTATCCGAAGTTGCAATAGTAATATCTAGTGGTGATTTTCCCACATCGAGTTAGCTCCGGAGTTAGTCCAAAATTGGTAGATTCAAATCCTACCTAAGGCATTCGAATTCTCCTATTTTTAACACCTTTGTATTGCATACAATATACTGATCAATGGATGTAATGTTATTCTTCCAATTTTGTCTCCATATGTGTGCAATTTTGCCATGAATACTTAATCAGTGTTTACTAAATTCTTCATCTCTTCTGCAACCTTCTTTTCAAAGTTAATTCATACAACCCTAAACATCCTCAGCTTAGCTAAAATTAAATAGTTTCTCATAATCCATTCACAATTGCCTTGGGCTCCTGCGTTGGATCTTTCCTCTTGTTCTTCTACCACATTTTCCTCCATGGAATTAATTTCACATTCAATATGAAGTGGAACATTTGTTTCATATGTCGGCTCTGGAGTTTCCTTCACACACAACCTTCCTCCACCAGTTCTCCTACATCTTATGCGCAACCTATGTGCCATGGTGGAGGGCCTGCCTTATTGGGTCAGCGTGTGCGTAGTAAGAGGATGGCATGGAGACCCATTTCTCCTCCCCCCGCTGTAGTTACCCTCACTCATCCGAATCCAAATGACGATCTACTTCAAAAGCCTCTCTTTATGCCTCCATTCCACTGCCATAGCCACCACCTTCGTATTTGAATGCTTCTCGCACTTGCAAGCCATCATTTTCTGCATATGCACCATCTTCTCTTTTGTGTGATCATCCTTCCCCAGACTTACCTTAACCTTCCATTCATAGGAAAAATAACTACCCATTTTTCATCCCTCCTGCTCCTTAAATTCCCCAACCATCTTCCTCTTTTACCTGTTGACACTTATCTCCCTCTCTGTCATGCTACATGGGAGGGGTGGTGAGGTGATCCCATCACCTGCATTCAAGGAAACTTATGAGATATTAATATGATTTCTCTATCCTAATTAGTACCATTATTAGATTTCATAAATAATTATATGGTTAGAATTAAGATTAGGCAATGTTGTCTAAAGTAATTCTTTATACTAAATTATACAAATTTCTCAACTAATTTTAAACCCAATAAAAGCTTAGGCTATGTTGTCTAAAGTAGTTCTTTATACTAAATTATACAAATTTCTCAACTAATTTTAAACCCAATAAAAAAATGGAAGGATAATCCCCTAAAAAATCCCCCAAAAGTTGAGAACGATTCCCTAAAAGCCTTTGAATACCCAATGAAGTTCCTACACATTTCAAAACATTTATCAAAAGTTTCAAAATCCTATAAACACACCCAAAAAATACTAAAACGTAAGTTTAAAATGTGCAAACAAGTCCTCATACAACATAGCATTATGTCTTTTCAAAATTAATTACAAAGAAGAAAATATAAAAATATGTTTGGAAAATATACTTAAGTACTCTACAAACAATGATTTATAAAAAGAACTTATAAAAATAACAAAAGCTACGTGTAGCTTAGTCGTGCCTTTTATTTTTAAAAAAAAATTGAAGAAAATAATAATAAAAATAAAATCTAAGTAAATTTTGATACAAATAAATAAAAAATAATATTTTAATACAAAATGTTTTGTATTTATATCAATATATATCGAATGTTAATATTTGAAAATATTAAAAAATGTGAAATTGCATATTAAATATTAATATCTAAAAATATCAAAAATTGTGAAATTGCAAACTTCTAAAATAAATAATATAAAGTAAGTGAATCTAAATAAGTTCAATATATATATTTTTGAAAAAAACAATATAAATAAATAAATATGCATTTAAATTGTTTGTATTGTTTTGACTTCTATATTTAATGTGATTATTATATGAACAATTTTTACATTACTTAAAGTATTTTAAAAATATCAAATTCAACTATACACCTTTTCATAATAAAAAATTATATTTAAATTTTAAACTTAAATTATAAATAAAAATAAATTAAATCATAATTGCAAATATTAATAAAGCAACTTTTTTTCTTTTACAAATAATAATACATAATCCAAAACTTATACTATTAATTTAAAAAATATTAAACTATAATTATGTTTATTAATATTTTATATATTTAAAAGTTAATCTCAAAAACTATATTAAACTAAAAAGAAAAGTGGAAAATGAGAGATTTTTCACATTTTAAATTAACATAAAATATAAAAATTGTGTATTTTGTTTTTAAAAATTAATTTAAAGATTGTGTAAGTGAAGATTAATAATATTAATGTAACTATTTCAATATAAACATATAGATTTAAGTTGTAATTTATTTTAAATAACTAGGGTTTTTTTTTCAAAGTTTTTATTTTTTTATTTTTAAATTTTTATATTCATTTGGAATGAAAGAAAAGAAATGTACATATCACCAATACTTCCCAGGCGTACAAATACCTTCAACAAATTTTAGAATAAACTACTCCTTCAGCCTCACTTGACTATGAGCTTAACCCCAAAACTAAAAACATACAATCATCTCTTCTGTTCTTTCACCATGAGGACATAATAATGTCCCTTACATGAAATACTTTTAAATTAAAACATATCAAAACTATAACTTAAACTTGAGTAACTGAACCTTGAAACATAATCCTGTCCTCTTGCACCTCTTGAAAAAACAAGGTTCCAAAAGAATTATTAACAACAATTTTCGACAACATGTCTACTTCCCTGTTAAAAATTCTTGATATGTGCATAAAAGATATTTGATGAAAAGGGTTTATCAACAATTTTGTCCTCTTGCACCAACTGTTAAGTTGAATGATTTAAAGATTGAAATTGTCTTTTTTCCCAATCAATTATAATCTTTAAGTCCTCATAGATATTCAAGGAATCTATTCCACATTTGTTTGCGAAAAAAAGAACCCCCCAAAGTCCAAAGAGTTCCACTTTTTTGTTATTCCCCATCTCTCTTCCCATCCATAGATTAAAATAGTGTTGTTCATTGAGTTTCAACACCATACCGCAACCACAATTACCTTCCTTCGATGAGCCATCAAAGAACCCAACTGCATAGAAAGGAAGAAAAACATGCTTATAAATAAACTTTTGGATCTTATTTTCCTTACTTCAAATTATTTAAAAAGAGGATGCTTTTAATGCTACATAAACTGACATTTGGAACAACATTCTCAAATAAATCTTTGTTTCTTACTTTCCAAACATTCTAAAAAATGAAAATTGGAATGAGTCTAAAAGTTTTCACTTTAGCATACCAATCTTTGAAATTGTCATTCAAACCTCCTTCACCCGAGTGTAAAATTATATTAAGGTCCCTAGCAACAAAATCCCAGACTTCTTTACTGAAATCACACTCAATGAATAAGTGATCAACCGAGTCTTCCTCTCTTCTACAAAGAGGATAGAAACCCATCCCAAACCACCCTATTTTCCTTAGATTTTGCTGAGTTAATATTTTGTTTTCCATAAGAAGCCAAAAGAAACATTTAACTTTCAAAGGGAGTCTCCACTTCCAGAGTTTTGAGTTCCACCATTTGATATTACAGGAAGGGAGAGAATGCATTATTACAGAATATGTTGCTTTTGCAATAACCTTCCCACTTTCCTTATTCCAAGACCAAACTAATTTATCCCCTTTAGTGTTAAGTCTTATACCCACAACATTTAGATTATAGATATAACTATCCAAAATATCTGCCCATGTACCTGCAAAACCCAAATATTTTCACATAAACTAATATCCTCCTTTCAAAACTTCCCAAGGAGGTCTTCTAATTTTGTTCAGGGTGGATAAGTTTAAAACTTCAAGATGATTGATAATACCCACATGAAACTTGTGTTTTTCATTGTCTTCCACAGATGGATCAATGCCAAGTCTCACTTGCTTTCCATTCCCAATGTCCTGTGCCACCCATTTTTTTAACCATATGAAATCCTTAATGAAACTATTCCAAATTACTGAATAACCACTGCTAACTAAAGTGTCTGATCTGAACCATGAATCCCATTCTAAATTCTTTAAATATTTTGCTTTATAAACCTTACTCCATAGAATTGAGTCTGTGATATTTTTCAAAAAACCTTTTAGGCACAACACACTATTAAACCAATCCAAATTTTTAATATTCCAACCACCCTTTCCCTTTGGAAGAGATAGATGCCCCCAATCCACTAAATGGAGGGAACTACCATTCCTAGAACCCTTCGAGAGAAAATTGAAAAGTTTGGAATGGATAGTCTTAATGATATATTTGGGCACCATCATTAAGGATAACCAATACACCAACACACTGGTTAAAACTGTCTGAATAAGAGTCAACTTGCCTGCAAGAGACAAAAAACGATACACCCAATTGCTAAACTTTTTGTCAATCCTTTTCAGTTACCACATCCAGTCAATTGACCTGTAGCTGTTTGGTTTTAGGAAGAACCCTAGGTATTTGAACCCACTTTCTTGTAACTCCATTTTATATCCAAAGACAGAGGATATTTCTTTCCTAACTTCCATAGAGATCCTATTTTGATAAAAAAACTGATTTTTTTAAGATTTACTTCCTTACCAGAGGATAAATAGAAAGTACCAAGGATTTTATACAAATACTTACATTCTTCCATACACTTCTTCCGAAAATAATGACATAATCAACAAACGACATGTGCAAAATAAAAATTCCAAGAGCTAACTTCATACCTATAAAGAAACCCTTCGATTTTTCTTTAGTGATAATTCTACTATAGCCCTCAATAACCAACAAAAAGAGCAACGATGATAAGGGACAACCCTGCCTGATCCCAAAAGAACTTGGGAAAAAACAAGTTGTAGCTCCATTAACCAAAATGGCGAAGTTAGCTGATGAGACACAAGTAAAAATCCAGTTCCTCCACCAGAAATCCAATTTGAATCAAAACCAATCATAAAAACACCGAGTCCACTTTATTAGAAGCTTTGGCGAGATATATTTGTCTTGGAAGAGTCAAGATACTCTTGAGTGACTCCTATAGCTTCAAGAATTTGTCTGTTCTTTAAGAAACAAAATTTCTCTTTTGAAATCCTTTCTGAGAGTTCGGGTTTCAATCCGAAAGCAATTATTTTTGTCACTAACTTGTAGATCAAATTGGACAAGGAAATTGGTCTAAAGTCACCAAAAGAAACAGGGTTATCCTTTTTTGGAATCAAATTCAGAAAAGTAGCCTTAAGGGCACCACTCATAAACTTTTATCTTCTCAAGTATTCCACAATGTCCAACAGATCCTTGCTAATAATGCCCATAAAAGTTAAGAAAAACACAGTCGACCAACCGTCCGAACCTGGGATTTTGTCCTTTGCGAAAATTTTAAGAGCTAGGGTCACTTCATCTAAACTGATTTCCTTGCCCATATCCAAACCCTCTTTTGTGTTGAAAAAAAGGGAAAAGTTTTAATACCTCCATTTGTTCCCCAATATTATTTTTCCCTGGATCTTTGTAAAGTTTTGAGAAATAAGAAACAACCTCTCTTTGAATTCCAGCTTGAGTACAAGCCATAACATCAGACTGAGTTGAAATTTCCCAAATAGTATTTACACATTTCCTATAAGAAGCATGTTTATGAAAAAAATTGTATTTTTGTCACCCGCCTCCACCCAAATTTCTCTACTTTTTGACCGCCAAAATTCTTCAGTCCTTCTCAAAATTTCATCCTTTTTAAACTCCAAAATCCTTAGTTGAAGCCTCTCCTCTTTAGAAAAACTTGCAGTCAAATTTCCGACTAAAATTTCCTTATAAGTCCTTCAGTTTTATAAGTTCTCTCCTGTCTTCATCCCCTTTTCTTTTTATCCAGGCCTTAACTAATTTTTTCATCTTCTTCATTTTATGAACCATAGACTCCATAACAATTAGCCCCTCTTGGATTTGGAGAGAAGGCAAGACCTCCCTCACAATTTTGCAGAAAAAAAACTCATCCTTTAGCCAATATTGGTTAAATTTGAAAGTAAATTTTTGAGCCACGGCCTCTTCCTCAGCTTGCAAAGTAATCGGGCTATGATTAGACAAGTTTTCCAAAATGTTCCACATCCTGAATCTTACACTATTCCTTCCAATCAAAGACTCCACCATGAAGAACCTGTCCAGTATTTTACCACCACCCTTATTCCCCTGTCTATTATTTTTCCATGCAGGTGCTATCTTTGTAGGACAAATATCCACAAGATTATTCCTGGGAAAAAGATCCCATTAAAAATGCGCTAAGGGATCTAGAGGAGATAAAGAACCCTAATCCTCATTTGAGAACATGGTGAAATTCATGTCCTTGTCGATTATCAAACAACATTAAACTTGAAAGGAAATTTTTGAGCCACAACCTCTTGCTCAACTTTCAAAGCAATCGGGCTATGATCAGACAAGTTTTCTAAAATGTTCCACGTCTTGAATCTTACACTGTTCTTTCCAATCAAAGACTCCACCATGAAAAACATGTCCGGTCTTTTACCATCACCCTTATCCCCCTGTCTATTAATTTTTGATGTAGGTGCTATCTTTGTAGGACAAATATCCACAAGATTATTCAAGGAAAAAAGATCCTGTAAGATTATTCAAGGAAAAAAGATTATTCAAGAGGGGTCACCCGAATGTCTCCTATGTATTCCACCATATCATCCTTTTGGTTCCCTAAAACTTCAGAATCCTTAACATGATTTAGGCTCAATTTCAATAGCGAAAGTTCGTTACCCAAAATTAAAGAAGAAGAAAAGCCTGGTGCCTCTCCAGAAAACTCATTAACCTTTAAAGGTGAATCTAAAGTAAAATCACTGCTAGGGTTTCAACATTTTATCGATCTGTCTCCCCCGAAACCTGTCCAACTGAATCCAGGTCTATTGAACTAACCCTCTAAGAGGAAGATACCAATTTTATCCTTCTTTTTTATAAAATCAAAATCTTTCTCGACTAAATTTATAAAAAAAAGTTTGTTTGCAGTTAAGTCCTCATAAGGAACAAGAGAGTCAGAGGGAGACTTACCTTCAAGAGACTGGTCCTCGATCTCTACTTTAGAGTTCAGTTTCAACGATACACTATTCCTTTGCCAAGATGATAACTTTGATCCTTTTGACTAGTCGTTCGCCCAAGGGAATTCTGCCCGCAAGTGACCCACACTTTTGCAATTTAAACACCGAAACGAGAGTCCCTTATAATCAAGATTTTGTGTAAAGAACTGGTCTCCCCATCTTATGATTACTTCTTCTAGTAAACCTTCCAAAATATCAAACTCCACTAAAACCTTAGAAATTGTTCTTTTCACCAGCTCTAAACAAAGAAGGGTTCAGAAAAATGAATTTACCCAAGTGATTTTCTAGGTTAACCAAGATCTCCTTAGTCCATAACTGAAGAGGAAATCCTGGGAACAGAAGCCACATATGTCGTTTCTCCAATTTTTTCTTGTAAGGATCAAAATGAACCGTCCATCTCCACAACACCAACGAGCCTTCACTTATTACCCAAAACTTGTCCATGATTTGTTGTGCATGTTCTTCAGTAAGAAAGATGAATCATAACCACCCCTTAGCAAGACTAATTACCTGTGAGCTGTAGTTTATAAGTGGTTTCCAACACTCTCAAACCCATATCATGAGCTTAGATATACTCATTTTCTCATATTCAAGACGTCCCACTAGTGGCCATGTGGATAGACCTTCCATTCTCTCCAACATCTGAGCCTTACTTATTGTGAATTCTTCAACCAATTTTTTGACCTTCATCACCTTCTTCTTCCGCCTGAAACGATCCTTACCTCTTGCGATAGTCTTCACCTCTGATAAAACCCTGGTTACATCCTCAAAAAGCACTGCCTCCGCTTTTTCCTACACAAGAACCCTATCGCTGCATCTAGAACCCAACAAAGGTACCTTCTCCCTAGCCGGAGGCGAATTGTCAACTATCGGTAGAAGCAAAAGTGCCCCATCCACGTGATCGTTGTCCTTTATACCACCTTCCCAATCTTTACCTCTACCACCTGTCCTGAATCCCAGATCCCACTGACATTGATTGAAAACAAACTTTTTATTCCTTTCCATTTGATAACCCGCTAAAAAACCCTGCCAAAGTTTTATGGTTATCAAAACTAGAGTCCTCCAAGATTGCAAATACCCTCATTAGGGTTCTTTCGGAGCGCCGCCATGCCCACCAACCTTTCATAATTTTTAAAATAGGTAGGGAATTATATATGTATATATACATATATGTATGTATATATGCATATATGTATGTATACACACACACACACACATGCATACTAATTGGTGTGTGTGTGTACATAAATATATACATACACATACATACATATCTATCTATCTGTCTATATATATATAATGGGTGTGAAGGCACCTTCTTTTTGTGGGTTTACTCTATGACACTACTTCATTGCAAATGATAAGTTATTGGGTTTGAAATCACATGACCATATCAACCTTATAGGGATACATATAATGCCAAAAATTTTATTTTTATTTTTATTTTTCATTTATATATTTTACAGCGCCCCCCCTCTCTCTCTCTCTCTCACTCACACACACACACATGAATGAAGTGACAACAATACAACATTGAAATGGCACCATTACTACACTTTACCATAATTTTTTCATAAACTTTTTAAATATTTTATAAAGTAAGTAAATTTTATTTTATTTCCTATTTTTAACTGATCTGGTCAATGATAAAGTCTTTTTAAGGCTTATGGACCAATCAGATTTCAACACATGAAAATAAATAGAATAAATAAATACAAATTAATATTATTTTTTTCTGAAACTTTGGAGAAACTTTTGGTTTCTTTGCTAAAATAATAGAGTGAAGTGAAACATATAGTCACTTACCTACGACAGGGACTAAAAAACAACGATAAGGGTTATACTCTATTTATAAAAAAATAATATCATTTAGAGGCATTAGATGTTTCATGATAAAAAGAAGTAAAAAGAAGTTGATTACCCATTTGAGTTGTTAATTTGTCATGTGGTTGTAATGTGTCTAAACATCTATCAACAATTAGTATAATCACATAATCAGAGTAGTTAATATATGTTGATCGACACTATCAATTGAAGAAGATGGATAATTACATCGATCGACGTATATCGACCACTTTAATTATCTATTTGTGTTAGTTGATAGTTAACATTTGTTAGGAGGATCAATATATTTGGAAATTAAAACTTTCATATTAATAATATTAAAATATCTATGATATTTTACCATGTTTGACCATGGTCAATCATTGTCGACCATTGATGACCATGTTTAACAACGGTAGGTCATGGTTACCAATGTTTGACAAATGTTGACTATGATTGACTTTTGTGACCATTATTGACTATGTTTGACCATTTTTTACTATGGTTTACCATGGTTGACCATGTTTGACAATGGTTAACCATGCATAACCACAGGGAAATACAGTTTAGCATGTTTGGTTATGGTTGGCCATACTTTAACATGATTAATCATGGTTGATGATTGTTGACTTTAGTTGACCAATATGTTTGACTACCATTGATTGTGGTTGATCTTAGTTAACTATGGTTGATCATGGTTGAATTTTTTTGACTAAGTTTGAAAATGGTTAACCATGGTTGACTAAGTTTTCCATGGTTAACCATAGTTGACTACGCTTGAGCATGACCAATCATGGTTGATGATTGCTGATTTTAGTTTACCATGTTTGACCATGGTTGATTGTGGTTGATCTTAGTTAACTATGGTTGACCATGGTTGATTGTGGATGATCTTAGTTAACTATGGTTGACCATGGTTAGCTATGATTGATCATGGTTGAATACGTTTGACTAAGTTTGAAAATGGTTAACCATGGTTGACTAAGTTTGGCCATGTTTAACCATAGTTGACTATGGTTTGACAATGTGTGACCAAGGTTTCCTATGGTTGACTAGTTTGACCATGGGTGACCATGGTTCACTATGTTTGGAAAGGGTTGATAGTGTTTGACTATGGTTTCCCATGTTTGATAAAGGTTGACTGTAGGTGAATTTTGTGACCACTTAAACTATGTTTGATTATATTTAACCATTTTTTTACTATGGTTGATCATGATTGACCATGGGTGAATATGGTTGATGATGTTTGATAATGGTTGACCATGTTTAAGTACAACTAGTCATGGTTGATGATTATTGACTTTAGTTGACCATGTCACGATGGTTTGACTATGGTTTACCTTTGTTGACTATGTTTGACAATGGTTAATTATGGTTGATCGTGTTTAATTATGATTGATTTATTTGACTATAGTTGGCTTTCGTTGACCACGTGATAGATAATGTGATTATGTTAAACTATTGTGATAATTTGTAGTAAATAAGATGATTGTTCCATTATAATGTTCATCAAGGGTTTTGTTGCATTGCAACATTCTTATAGGGTTATGTTGGATGGTGACTTTTCTTAATGCTTATGTCACATTGTGACATTCATCTTAGTTGAATTATGTCAAATTGTTATATTTGTAATGGTTATGTCACTTTATGGTGTGCATTAAAAATTATGCTGCAATAATATATATCTCAATAGTTATGTAAGATTGTGATGTTCATTAATGGTTCTGTCTCATGATGACATTCCTTACTAGTGATGTTCAATTATGACATTCATAAATGGTTATGCCACATTACAACAATGATCAATTCTTATGTTGCAGTATGGATTGAATAATGGTCATGTCACATTATGACTTTCATTAAGGGTTACATCATAGTGAGACATTCATCGAGGGTTTTCTTGCCTTCCAACATTCATCGAGCGTTAAGTTGGATTATGACATTCCTCAATGTTATGTCACATTATTCATCTAGGTTGACTTAAGTGAAATATTCCTCAATGGTTGTGTCCAATTATGATATTCATATTGGTTAACTTATGTGGAATTTTCAGTTCCTCAATGGTTATGTCCCATTACAACGTTCTTGAATGGCTATGTTGTATTGGGATGTTCTTGAAGGGTTAAGTTGCATTGTGATGTTCCTCAAGGGGTATGTTGGGTTGAGATGTTCCTCATTGGTTATGTCACAATATGATGCTCATTCCCTAATACTTGACTATGGTTTACCATATTTGACTATAGTATGCGGTTGACCTTGGTTTATGACACATTACGATGTTCATCAAGGTAGATGTGTTTATGCAACATTCCTAAAGGGGTATGTTGGACTACAATGTCCATCAAAGGCTACGACACAATTTGACATCTTTAATGAGTTATGTTATGTTGAATAGTCATGTTCCTCAATGGTTATGCCACATTGTGGCTTCCCTCAAGGGTTATGTTGGATGACAACGTTCCTTAATGGTTATGTTGCATTGTGACGTTCATCTTAATTGAAATATGTAGAATTACTATGTTTCTCAATGGTTATGTCGCATTACAACGTTCATCAAGGGTTAGATCACATTCTAAAGTTCCTTAATGGCTATGTTGGATTTTGATGCTCATTAATGGTTATGTTTCATTGTGGCAAAATCTTGGTTAACTTACATAGAATTGTTATGTTCCCCAATGTTGCAACGTTCATGAAGGGATATGTTGCAATGCAATGTTCCTCAAAGGTTACTCTAGATTTTGACATTCATCTTCTTTGATTTAAATCTAATTTCTATGTTGCTTGATGATTGCACTGAGAGTAGTGAGGTGCTCTACAACCTAGTATGGGGGAGATGTTGTCACAGACATAACATAACACTACAAAAAATAAAAAGTAGTTAAAAAAAAATTGTTGTCAGCTCATAAAATAAAAAATTAAAAACAAATGAAAATTAATTAAAAAATCTATGTCTGCTTATAAAATAAAAAAATAAAACCAACATAAATTCACTCAAACTTACGTGTACGTTTTTCTAAAATGTAAAAAAGTTAAGATATAAAATTTTTACACCTCAAGAAATTGGATCCCTCTTGGTGCTTGGTAAATCCGAGTTTAAGATGGATCTATTTTGGTTATGTTGCATTGAAACGTTATCGAGTGTTATGTGGTGTTATGTCACATTGTGACATCCCTCAAAGGTTATATACAATTCCTTTACTTGATATGTAGTAAAAGTACGCAATGGTGCACCACAATAGTTTATAATGTTCATTTATATTTAAACTGGATTTTTTTTTAAATTATGGGTAAAAAAAATACAATATGTTCTAACTAGTTGACTATAGGTTAGTTATAACTGAATTTAAATAAGTTTGGTTGATTTCATTTTATTGTGGTCGGATTTGGTTGTGTGTGGTTGAATAAGGTTTTGTATTATTGATCATAATGAAATTTGGTTAACTATGGTCGACTCTAGTCCATTATGGTTGCTCATAATTAATGTTGGTTGGCTGGCTAATATCAAATTGCTACATTTTTCAAGGGTTATGTCACAGTTCAATGTTCATTAAGAATTATGCTGGATTATAATGTTCCTAAAGATTACATATAAGTCCTCTGATTGATATATAACATGTTTGTAGTCTTCATGCCAACTATACTCCATATGATTTTTATAATAAATTTTATGGTTTCATATTTAATTATAAGACTTTATCTTTATAACTTTTTTTTGACTATATAAATATGTGATTAAATAAATAATTATGTGATTAATTAAATAAATAAATGTGTAATTATTAGATTTTTTTAGTCAAAAGATAATTACCAAAGTACTATTTTATTTTAAATATATAGTTTTTAATCGTTCTCTGTGAGATAGATCTGTCACGAGCACAGTGTTAGCCTCCTCGTATATTCTTAGTCCTTTCTCCACTTGGCAGTAGGGTAATAACCACAACTCCATGGAGCTACCGTATGGAGTGGTTTGATGACCAGGGATTTGGTTCTAATTCTAGTATATAGACCATGATTCTGCTCATTATCTGGATCTCCCGTTTGATTTGAAAATCGGTAGGATACTTTGTCTGTGATCCAAGGATCAAGCTAAGTCAATTTTGGGCTTCTTGCTACTAACTTATGGTTCATAGGAACTGGTTGGAATTCTATGTTCAAACTTCATGTTTGTTTTAGTTGTACTTTTTTTTTTTACAGTAATATTTTTTTTTTCAAGGGAACAACGCATAGGGGGCTCACATAAAGGAGTCTCGCTTATTCGCTTTGATTATGGAGCTAACCTGATGGGAACATCAAGTGAGGCCCTTATATAACAATGTATAGCCACCCAAGGATTTGACCCCGAGACCTGCTACTCACAACTTACACCAATAAACTACTTGAACTATTCCAAAAAGTTTTTTTTGACAATAATATTTATGTATATGTATATTCAAATTATTAATTATCTATGTATTTATTTTTATAAAAAAAATGATTATTTATGCTTTTATGCATTAGAATTTCTTTATGATATTCATACTTGCTTATATAGTTATGTAACTTTTTTATGCTTAATTTTATGATTTTTATAGTTAAATTTTATTATTTTTATACTTAATTATATAATTTTTTTTTTTAATTGCAGGGAAAAATCCTAATTTCATTATATTTTTGAAAAAGTTACAAAATTACATGCTTCATTTGCTACTGACATATCATCAAAACTACCTAGAACAACCTATCATTGAAAAGTACAATAAAAACTTCTTATGTCCCATCATATACATAGTACCTAGAAACTAATCAAGATATCTGAAATAACAACATCACTGTATCCATCCATGACATATATACTGAAAATAAACTATCCATCCATGACATATATACTGAAAATAAACTATGCAGAAAGAGAGACCATACAAGCTATCACTCCTTACATATAAAACCATTAAAACTAGGTTGGTAGCTCCTTATCAAAAGAAAGAACACAATTTAGGGAGGCAGGGAGTGGGGGGAGGAGGGTGGGATTATTTTTGAACCCAGAGGAAGTCTAGTTTTATCCTATGCTCTTGGATTAGGGATTGGCATAAATAATTAAGCGGAGCAATATGCTTTATTCTTGGGCTTGAAGTAATGGGTTGCACTAGGTATTCGTTCTCTAGTGGTAATTTGAGACTCTCTCCTTATTCTTTCTCAAATTAGGCAACGCTGGTGTAACACATCCAGTGTCACAGTAGACTTAACACAATTTATTATTATTATTATTATAAAACGTATATGCATATTAGCTACATGTATAACATTTGGAAAGTGTAGGTTAAAGTGCATACTTATTATAAGTAAATAGGATAACCTTAAACTATTTCATAAGACCCATAAATCTTATAACAAATGCATAAACAAAATCATGTTAGGTGAAAAAATAGAATATTCTATGAGACATTTATTCATAAATATTCATGCAAAATAGTTTTATTCACACTTGTGAAAACTTTTGTCCAACAATACCTTATTGTGTAGTAAGAATGACATAGTAAAACTCTAACGTCTGGATTACATAACAAACTCCACAAAATTAGAGCAAAGACATTTATAAAGATTTAATAAATGATACTCCGACATACTCTTTTTTAAAAACTTACAGTGTAGTAAGAATTGCCTTGTCATGTCCCCAATTTTGGGGTAAGGAAAATTGTCCAAGGTCGCATAGGAAAAATTTACAACAATTAAAATGGTGGCTAAAAGAATTAAATTACCTGAGTAAAATTATCCTAAGTTTATCAAAAATAATTATTATGGGATAATTTGGCCACATGAGACTACGGGATAAATTGAAGGATGTTTTCCCACTTAATTAAGTCAAAGTGGAAACCATGAAAGTAGTTGGGCATTTATTGAGTACTATGGGTCGAAAGGGTACATTTATGAAGACAATGGAACAATAATAACTTAGTGCATGGTTTTGGAGTGTTCCATGGTATTTTTATATGGTATTGGCTAAAGGTGATTTTGGAACATGATTTTCGTTGGGCCATGGTATTTTCCCATGGTATTGGATACATCTCAAGCTATAAAAGAGGCAAAGGAAGATGGAAAATGAATTCTTATGGATTTGTTTGTTATGTGAAGAAAGCATTAACTTCCTAATTCTTGGGTGATGTTCCCCTTGAAAACAATTGGGTTATGGTCCCCTTCAACATATAAGTAACCAAGGAATTGGTGAAGTGGAGTTGGGCATTTTTCTCTTCCCATTGAGATATATTGATCCAATACCGATGCTGGGTTTTGGTTGTACTTCATGGTCATTGTTCTATTCTACATCTATCCGATGGTCCTATCGGCTGCTTCTTGTGATATTATGCTTTCGTACTCGTGCTACCTCCGTATGCAAGAGTTCCTAGGACTGTATCACACATTCTTATTTTTATTTTATGCAGGTGTATTCGGGTTTGAGCTTCATCATGGTTCCATTGTATTGAGAAGAGGAACTTGGTCCACTATCATTTTCTATCTATTCTCTCTCGTGATCTGTATGATATGTTGTGCTATCATTGCTACTCTTAGCATATCCCTATTGATGTACATTTCCCAATCTTGAATTTTTTAATAACTTAAGAATCTCCATTTGGTTCCTCTTGTGTCTCTTTATTTCCCATTGTGTCCAAAATATAGTAAAAGGGTATAGACTGCATATGTTGGTGTACCCAGAAAGCCTTGGAGTAGACTTCAACGATAATTGATTTTGAAACATAAAGGGTCCCAGTACATTGTGTAGTGGATTATTGAGCTAGTGAATCTCCAAGTGTGTTATAGCCTAAAATGACACATCTATGCCTGTGACCACTTTCTCATGGTTTTGTCACTTGTCGACACTTCCATGACAACACTTCATGAAAGTCACTAAAAAAGCAACTAGATTGGAGGACCCATATCTAGAGTTTAGTAACTCTGTTTAAACTCTTCTCTAATTTGTTTGAAAGGTATCCGAGTAAGGAACAACTTTATAGAAGACATCAAATCCTGGAAATGCCCAAAAGCACCCCAAAAATGATATTTTTTGATGTAATCATGACTTTGCTTAAGCAAACCTGCGTTTTCCACTATGCATTCACGAATTTTCATTCATAGTACCCGCGATTACCTCCTGTAGTGGTAAAAAAAAATAAAAATATGAAAAATATCGAATTAGGGGTGGTTTGGGAAGTTTTGGAACTGACTTGGCAGTTGTAACTGAACCCTATTTGACCCTATCTCTTCAGAAATGTATAAAGAGAGGGAGAGAGGTCCATGAGAGGGAACTTGACCTTTGCATTGTTATGATGGTGGAATTGGGACTTGGACCTTTGCATTGTTATGTTGGTGGAATTGGGAATCTCACCCCCCCTACCTTTGCTAGAGATGCTATCTCCTTGTGTTGCAGAGCTTGGAGGTTGAGATCCTTGGAGAAGAGAAACAATAGAACCAGATCAAGGTTTCAAGAGGTGCCTAGCAAGAGGAGATGATGAAATATGTACTTATTCCACTTGATTAATTTAGACGTGATGTACTTATTCTTACCAAATAATTGTTCAATGTATGATTGAATATCTGTTATGATTATATGATGATGTATATCAGATAGGGTTTTAAGTTTTACTGGACATAATCTCCTTTCATATAGTCTATTTGGTTTGAGGAAGGTATAAATTTTTTCCCAGGTCTCTTGGAGAAGAGGAGGAGGAGAAGGGCTAGAGAAATATCAGACCAACCTTCAGTTAATCATGTATGGACCTTATTTGTTAAACATTGTACACCTATCTTTCAACCCTAGTATGTTGATGGCCTCTTAACCCCCATCCATAGGAACACTTTCTTCTACAACATAACTCACGACTCTGCTGGGGAGAGCCTTGTCTGTTTTGGGTTTCTTTGTATTTATTCTAGTGTTTTTTAAGGTTTCATGTCCTTCTTACAACTTAGGAGCAACCTTTGAGTCGGTAGAACACTTCCCCTGCCTTCTTAGGGCAGTTTGACTTTTTTGGGGATGTTTGCCACCCATTTGTAGGTTCTAGACTGAAAAATTACGACTTGGGATGCATTCGCGGCCCTATATGCTAACAACCTGTGAGTGATTCACATCCCTACCTTAAGGAAACTCACAAATTCCCTTGAAAGTGTGTTTTTCATCATTTTTTGGGTGTTTTAAGGGCTGTATGTGGGGTCTTCGTGGGTCCCATGCATGTGCATGAATCCAGGGAGTTAGTGTCATTTATTTTGAGTGATTTTTATCTATATTGTAAACCCTTTTTCAATTCCTTTAACTTGTTTTGTTGCTTTCCCCCCTACCTCCTTCTTTGGCTTGACCTTGTTGGACAAGGTACTGAGAACGCTCTGTTTGCAGGTCTAGATTGATTATAGGGGCTTATTGACCCTTGTTTGTGTCAGTCTTATTTCTTAGTCTCTTCATGCCAAAGTGGTTGGCTTGGTTACCTTTGTAAGCCTTCCTTCCAAGAGAGTTTCTATTTGGTCTTAGGGCACCTTAGGGCCTATTTGTGGGGTATAGAACAAGAGTCTATTTGTTGGTGTTTGTATTTCTTTGCATGCATTAGTTGATAGGCTATTTTTATTTTGTATTTATAAATTAAAAAGTAAAATGAACATATATTTTCTTTATATGCACATATATTAGGGTTTTACTCTAAATTGCATGGCATGTCATTGTTCTTGGAAAATAAAAAGAAGTTTTTCTTTCGTGGCTTTAAATTTTCAATTTGAAAAGAAAGGGAAGTAGGTTTAATTTTGCATTTCACATTCTCTTTTGCTTAGTCATTTGTTTCTACTATTGAGTAAAACACCATTGGTTTCACCTCCACCACCCTTTGAGTAATCAATAACCCTTTAAAATGAACATTTACTATCTAAAATATATTAGTAACTGTTTGTTTCTAGGGATGACACACACTAGTTTAGGCTAGTGTTTTGGGTTAGAGATATCTTAACTACCAAAAAATTTAAACTCGAACATAATGTCCTTTCTTTAGGGAATCCAAATTCACAAAGTAAGATACCACAAATCTCCTCTCACACAGGAGTCAAGCACGAGGTCATGTGATACTGAGATATGGATATATCCCTCCTCTACTCAATAGAGCATACACCAGAGTTGTTGCACGTTTGGGGACTCACCTAGTACCTCCTCCCAACCCCGTGTGGTTCATGGTACTACTTGAGTTTTGGTCCTAGCTACCTTTCCCATGTGCATCAACTAGAATGATGACTATTCTGTTGTCCTTTCTTTGTGATTTTGGTAGCCTTAGCATATTGACATCTAGGACTCGTACAAAGGTGCAAGTGGAAGGCTATATCCATTGCTCCCAGGGTAGACTTGGAAGGTAACCTCAGTTGACAATTTGGGAGGACGGTTTGGTGATTCAAATTCTTGCACCCATAAAGCTCATCACGTGACGCCAAGTAACTACTCTCCTAGCTTCACTAGTTTATTTTGAGCCTTGATCATCCCATACTCTCTTTTGGAAGGCATCCTTGTGTGCCTGATATTGATACTTAGGACTTTTTTCTAGTGGTGTTCTCTTTGTGCCGTTGGTTACCAATTGAACTCAGACTTGTATTACCTGGTTAAGTCACAAACTATGGCTAACACCCCTACAAACACTAACCAAGAGATCCCTAAGCAAGGAGCTCCTTATACTTTCCCCCTCACCGAGAATGTTGGTGTTCCTTTGATGACCACCTTGAATCTACCTGGATTCAAAATAGGGCTACCGGTTTGGTTGTTTTCCACTCCAACTGTCCTGAATTCTCATGATGCTTCTCAAGCAAGCACCTTATATCATGGGAATCAAAAAAATGCTTCCCCTTTACCTGTAGCAGAATCTCCTCCTGCTTCTACCTCATGCAGTGAAAGTTTTAATACTAGTAACCCGCAGTATAAAAGGAGTAAAAGAAGGAATAATAGGAAGAAAACTCGAAAGAAAGGGCGCACCCATTCAACCTATGTATGTCAAGTTGAACCTAACCACCTAGCCTCTGGAGGTCATGTTGGGGGAACTTATCCAACCTTTGCAGGTCATATTGGTCCAAGCACTCAACCTCTGTAAGTCAAGTTGATCTTCACCACTTAGCCTTCGCGGGTCATGCTGGTGGAACCCTTGCAACCTATGAAAGTCATGTTAGATCCTGTCACTCAGCCTCTGTACTTTATGCTGGGGACACCCCTCCAACCTCTGTAGGTCATGTTGGAACCTAGAACTAAACCTCTATAATTCACGTTGACCTTAACCACCCAAACTCTGGAGGTTATGCTGATGGAAAAAAACCATCCTCTGCTAGTAATGTTAGTCCCACCCACCCAGCCTCTAGAGGTCATGTTGGGGGAAATCAGTCAACCAATGCAAGTCATGCTAACACCATTGAGAAAACCAATCATTCGAAACATAAGCCAAAGTTACCTTGTAGGATTTGTGAGGGAGACCGCCTTACCCATCAGTTCTTGGAAGTTTCCAAAAAACCTATTCAACCTTCGGTTGATCAAGTGGTTGAACCATTGTCATCTTTGGTCGATCCCACTCTCCCTTTAGAGAGTGACATTTACCAAGTGATTGAACTGATGCAATCTTCGGTTAATCCCATTCTCCCTTTAGAGAGTGATTTCCATCAAGTGATTGAGTTGATGACATCTTCAATCAATCCCATTCTTCTGTTGGAGAGTGAATCTTCTGCTAGTCATATTTTCTTCACTGCTAGTTCAGAACCTTCTGAACAAAGGGGCACTGACCTCGCTTTGGATGAAACCCCACCAAGCTCTCAGATTTCTTCCTTTGATTATGATAGCCTAGCTGAGCCGTCCCTTCCTTTTATTGCACACCAAGCTCTCAGATTGCTTCCTTTAATTGGGATAGCCTAGCTGAGCCGTGCCTTCCTTTTGTTGCACCTTTCTAGATAAAGGTCAAAGTTGGAAATTACACGATTACTCGCTGTATTGTTGATGAAGGAGCGTCAATTAGTATTTTATTTGCATGTGCTTGGCGAGGTATGGGATCTCCTAGCCTTATGTCGACTGGTAGTCAGTTACTAGATTTTGATAGAAGAACTAGTACAACTTTGGGAATTCTTGCTCAAACACCTGTTACTTTGGATGGGAAAACCATCTTAGTTGATTTCATGGTGATAGAGGTGTTGGAGTCATTATCCAACCCACACACCTATTTGGTCAATTTTTTCCTAATTACCCACTATCCTAAGTTTATTGAATCGAATTGGCATCAACATCAGCAAACCAGCACACTCCTAACATCAACATCAACACACACACACCTTCCTTCAATCAGGGAGGCCAACTAAGCCTTCTCCTTCAATCAGGGAGGCTAAATAGGCTTCCTCCTTCAATCAGGGAGCAAATTTGGGGTGATCTACTTGTCATAAGCGCACCAATTAGTTAACTGAATGTTGTTTCACCTAAAAATCAGTTAAGTTGAGTTGGAAAGCTGCATTCCTCATCTCATTGTCTATTTTGGGATGATTTGATTTAACTAGAGTGATTTAAGGTACCTCCAACAACTTCTTGTGACTAGTTTCAGTTCAGTTCACTTCATCGGAGCTGAATTGAGTTAGAGATGCACCCCCACCTAGTGATTGACATGTAGTTGAGTTCTATTCAGTTAGACTCAGTCATTTATTGCACTCTAATTCAGTTAGGACTCAGTTAGAGTCAATCATGGCTTGATTAGTGGTTAACTGGTGTGTTTAGTGTGGCTAACAGACAGTTAAGATACTCTCACCTATCCAATTCGAATGACCTCTATGGAATTTGAATTGCCTTGCATTCATGCAATTTGTATGGCATTGTATCATCTGATTTTATTCATTATTGATAATATACAGTTGCAACCTTTTATTGCAGCAATGTTATTTCATTTTCATGTGTAAAATTGTCTTGAATCTTTTGTAAGATATGCTTTAGTCTTAATATTGCTGTGACTGAATTTCACATGGCATCAAAGCCACGATGGGACGAAGCTCTTCTTCAAAAAAAATATTTTTGACGGATCTAGCATGCAATTTCAGCAAAAAAAGCTAAAAAATTCCAACAATGCACCAGAAGCTGAAGGTTTACCACATAAGTCCTAAGCAAAGGAATTGTTGATCAAGCTTGCTTGATTAGCTAATCTAGGTGTGATGAAAACCTAAAAAGTGCAGGCTTTTCGACCTTATGATGCCCCTTTTATGTTTTTTGCAGGTTTTTATAGGTCTTTCACTGCATTCGCTACATCAACTTCATGGCTTCTTCTCTGAATCCTCTTACTCCTTTCAACTACCACCAATGGAAGGAGGACATGGAGATTCAACTTTGCTCCAAAGGACTCTATAGAGTCACAATGGACACAAAAGCAGAGCCAACAAATGTTGCTGAGAAGGAAAAGTATCGGAATAAGCTGGATGAAGCTTATGATTTCTTGTGTCTGTCTATTTCCAGAGATCTTCTCTTCCACGTCACGGGATTGAAGAGTCCAAAGGATATTTGGGTTAATCTTGCTTCCTTGTTTGATAAGTAAGATGATCTAAGGATCTATTAACTAGAGAATGAGCTGATTTCCTTGAATCCGGGAAACTACGAAACTATGAATGATTTACTCACAAAATTCAATCACTTTGTACTTCAGTTAAAACAATGCAAGCTTGATAAGGATGATGATTAGCTAATCCTAGCCATCCTCTCAAAACTTGGTTCGGATTATTCAGTCTTTGTTTCAACATTCCATACTAGGAAGCTAACAATCCCAAATTGGAAAATTCCTTCTCTCAATGCCTTCATTGGGTCCCTCATAAATGAGCACGACAAGATTGTTCAGATGATGATCATTAGATCCTCAAAAGATCAAGCACTGTATGCTTTGGGGCCCAAAGATATGAAGGGTAAGGGAAAGCAGAAGAATCAAAATAAGTTTGATGCTCCGAAGCCAAAAGAGAATAACCAACAGCACGAAGAGCCTTCTGGCTCAAAGAAACACAAGAACAAAGGAAACCAAGGCAAAGAGAAAGTCAAGTGTTCCTATTGTAGGAAGGGATTTCACCCTGAACATGCCTGCATGAAGAAAAAGCTTGATGAGATGACTCTTCTCCTTAAGAGTAACAATATCAATATTCCAGAGAGTGTTTCGAAGAGAGATAATCAAGATCGGCATATCCAGCAAAAAAGAGGACATGCCCTCATGGAAAGCACCTCAAAGCCCAAAGCTCTCCTCATAGAATCTGGAGCTTCGAATCACATGATGGAAAACAAAGAATCCTTATCATCCCTGGACCCCGACAAAATCATTCCCATCCACATGGGAGATGATTCTCATATCATTTCGAAAGGCAAAGGTATTGTAAAACTTGAAAATGGAAACTTTTTTGATGCTCTGTAGGTACCCTCCTTGGCCTCCAATCTGTTGAGTGTATATCAAATGACACACACCGGAGTGCCCAAGAGAGTTAATTTCAGCCCGAATGATGTTGAAATCACAGAGATTGCATCCGAGAAGCTCGTTGCAATAGTCATAACAAACCATCATGCTAAGGCCTATGAGTTTTCCCAGTTTATGGCGGATGCAAATCCCACCACTCTTTTGACTCATGGGAATGAGGTAATTAGGCTATGGAATGAGAGATTTGGTCATTTGAACTTCAAATAATTGTAGAAAATTCATAAACATTCCATGGTTGAATGCCTCCCAACCATCAAAACTTCTAAATGAATTTGCAAAGGTTGCATTGTCGGCAAACAACCTGAGCAGAAGTTTGATCAGGGAAAGGAAAGCCATGCAAAAAGTATTTTTGGGATGATTCATTTTGATATCAGTGGACCCATGCCTACAAAATCCATGAGTGGTTCATGGTATGTACTCATCTTCATTGAATATTTCTCTAGATACACTTGGGTTTTCTTCCTATAGAAAAAATATGAAGTTTTGGAAAGATTCACTAAGTTCAAAGCATCTATTGAGAATGCCTCTGGGAGGAAGATAACGTCTCTCAGATCTGATAATGGAGGAGAGTATATCAAGTCTTAATTTCTTCAAATATGTGTTGTTAGTGGGATCCAAATCCAACACTCCATTCCCTACACACCCCATCAAAATGGTGTAGCGGAAAGGAAAAACCGGGCCCTCAAAGAGATGACTATCTGTATGTTGGAAGCCAAAGGTTTAGATACAAACCTATGGGATGAGGCCATGAATGTTTCAGAACACATTTATAACAGAGTCACTCACTCTTCTGTGAAAGGAAAAACTCCTTTCGAATCCTATTTTGGACATAAGACAAATATGTCAAATTTCAAGGTTTTTGGGTCCAGTGCATGGGCTCGAATTCCGCTTGACAAGAGGAAATATTTGCAACTGAAAAGCATTGAATCTTTGTTCATTGCATATATAGAATATTATAAGGGATTAAAAATTTTTAATATCAGAACCAAACATATATTCATTGAAATAAGTGTCCGTTTTGAAGAACCTCTCCAAGAGGTAGAACTAGTCAAGGATGAAACTTATGAAATTCCCTCATGTTCTGCTGATCATTTGGATGATGAAAGTGGGAGTGAAGGCTCTGATATTGCATATATGATGTCTGATATTAGTGAGCAACATATATCAGGTTCAGAATTAGATTCTGATGTGTCAACTCATCTCTCAAATTGGGCCAAAAAGACACTCTCTTTCGCCAGGACAAACATTGGAAATCCTGCTAATCCAAGAAGAACCCGGTTTGATTTTCAAAGAGCAGGTATTGCTCTCTCTTGTCATGACTCATTGCTATCCAAGACCTAATATTTAATGATTTTTTTAGATCCTAAGGCCTACTACCATACTCAGAAAGAATTGAGATGGCAAGCTGCTATGAACGAAGAGTTTAATTCTCTTCGGAAAAAAATGCAACTTTGGAGCTAGTTTCCCTTCCACTTGGGAGGAAATTAGTTCAGTGCAAGTGGGTATATCAGACAAAGGTTGCTACAGATGGAACAACCTGCAAATACAAAGCATGACTTATTGCAAAAGGGTTCTCCCAGGTCTAAGGAGTCACTACAACAAAACCCTGTGATTAGCGTCCCTTTTATCTCCCACTATCAGTTTTAGTGTATTTTCATCATTTTTTGGACAAAATGGACGATTTTCCATGGGATGGTGCTTTTAATTGCGTTATTTGTGTCCCTTTTTAAAATTTGGTGCTCTTTTGGACGCTAATTACCATCCCAATTAGCGTCCCAATTAGGATCCCAATTAGAGTCCCAATTAGCATCCCAAATATCGTCCCAATTAGCATCACAATTAGTGTCCCTTTTTAAAAGTTGGCGCTATTTTGGACGATAATCAGCATCCAAATTAATTCCCCAATTATTGTCCCAATTAACATCACAATTATCATCCCAATTAACGTCCAAAAAATCATCCCATATAACGCCCATAATAGCCTCCAAAAAAATGCCTTGAATAGCATAACACCATATATTAATCTAGGTTTAGCGACAAGAATTCTTGCGCCATGAACTTTGAAAAGAAAAACCTCCAACATAGTGCCAAGTTTAGAGCCAGGAATTGCGCCTAGAAAACATTCAACATAGCGCTAGGTATAGAGCTAGGTACAACACCTGGCATAATGCCAGAAATTTTGAAAGGAACCGAGCTAGGAATTGCACTAGGTTTAGAGCTAGGAATTTTGTTCAGAAAATGTCTAACATAACGTTAGATATATCAATGTCAATGATCATGATTCANAATCCCCCCATCGATACCCTCATTTTTACCAAGAACATCCAAGGCACAAGAAGTGGATATCAATCTTAACACAAAATATAACTTTCTTTGTATTCTTAAGGACATTTTGGTCTTGGTTTAAAATGGAATGAAGCAACAAGCATTTGAATAATGCTCATAGTGTTACTTTGAAGAAGTGGATAATTATTTTTTACATATTTTGCCTTATAAGAGGACATCACTCAAGGAAAAAAACAATTAGTTACTCAAGTTTTATGGCCCCTATCAAATCTTCCAGCATTACGCTACACTATTGACAATGTTTGATTCCAATGGCATTTATTTTACATAGTAAAAGAGTGATTGAAAACATAGAGGTAAATTCCCAACTTATAATACTAGAACATGGGCATTCACATGGACACACACATCACACACACACACACACACACACACACACATTGCATATCTAAGCTTGTCTTTATGTACTCTTCGAGAGTGAATTTTACTTGGCACTTTAAGTTAATCACAAATGCATTTAGAGATATGAGTTGAACTTATAACACCAAGACACAATGCCTTGTATAACTATATTACAAACCTAGGGTCACCTCTATATTCTATTTATGTCTACCATTTGTAATGTGTAGGCCCTACTTTTTGTCTGCAATATTCAAATATGAACTAATAATATTTTGTCATTCACCCCCTAGGACCTACTTTTTGTCTACAATATTCAATTATGACCTAATAAGCTTTTATCATTCACCCCCTTTAAGAAGGTAATGAGAAAGCAAGTGTCTCAAGTCATTGAGACCCGTACAAGTGTAATTGTGAATGGATAAACAATAACAATCAACAATTAATAATAACAATCATAGCCTCACACTTCATAACATAATAATATAATAAAAAATACACTTGAAACTTGATAAAAATAAATTATTTAGGAAAATAAATCATTCATATGTCCTCTAAAAAAACCAACATAAACACAAATATAAATGGTTCATGTTATGTTATAACTAAAAAAGTTGAAATTATGAAAAGAGGGTGGAATCTCTTTAGTGACACTTCTAGTGGTGACCCTTTAATGACCCTCACTAATACTCTTTATGGGGTAACTTTTGGAGATTGTAAAAAAAATGTTATTTATCATTGATCATTCTAATGTGTTTTTAATGATTCTATGTGACCATTTCTATAGTTTTTTTTTATAAAAGATAATGGTTTAAGACCACTATTATACCTCAAATCGGTTCCTCTATACTAATTTTACACAAAAAAACTCTTTGTACTATATTACATCATATTTTTTGGCTCAAGGCTCTACACATTGTTGATCAAATTTGAAATCAATAGTTATAACCTAATTCCCTAGTTTTTTTCCTTGGGCTATGGTTAGGGAATTATCATGCCTTTCTATATTGCACTAAACCTTAAAAGGGTTCCATATATGTTTAAAAGGAAAAATATTCCTTCATAGAGGCTAAGTGGTGTTATAGGTCCTTACACATATTGCATGAACCCTTAAATGAAAAAAAAATAGATGAATTTTTGCATTACATTCAGATTTCCGTTAACATAGTGAAGGGACAGGACCTGTATCCATACTTTTGGCGTACTATCCATCGAAGTCCATTGTTTTTACTAGATTTTCAATTCATGTAGATATTTGTTTGTATGGGTATCAAATATTTTCGATTACATGGGTATTGTGATTGACCGGATCCCTTTGTTAAGATACTCACTAGATGCACCTGGCCATCTCTTACCTACCAAGCGAAAGTTGAATAGAGTCATCCAATATGGCATTTACAAGTAGTTTATAAATATTACTTAGATAAACCTTGATGATAGGTTATGACCGAATATGTCCTTCTACACTAAGTACTTCTTTGAGTTGAGAGATGAACTCATTGTCCATCCTCAGTACACACTTCACCATTGGATGCACATTCTTTGTATTCCCCTCTACCAGTTTAGAGTGGGTTCACATGGGATTCGAGTGGAGGTTGACTACCAGATTGAGTACCCTATAGTTAATGGGTGAAATGTTTTTTAATTTAAATCATTTGAAATTTCCACATTAATTACATGACAAATTCCTTATGTAGGGATTGTGGGTTTCTCTTGGGTTCCATACGTCCCCATCAATTGTATAAAGAACATATATGGCCTACTATATGAGCTATTTTCCTTATACCATGGCCTAAGAATCCAAAACTATTTACAAATTGATATACCTAAAAAAATATCCCTTACATGATAAATATTATGTATTTGAGGATTATTTGTGTATTTGGGCCTTAAGCATGGCCCTTCAACCTTGCAAACTAATGTTATGATGTAAGACCCAAAATTTTGGACATATACCATGGCATATGTTTGAAGAACCATCCGTGGTATACTAAACCTCAAAAATGGCAATAATATCTTTCTCACATGGGAAATGCTTATTATGTTGAGTTTGTTTCATGCTCTTTGTTCCTATGCATAGCCCAACAACCATGTGCACAAATACTATCACTTAATACCCTCCCCTTTGTCCCTAGAGCATGGCTTAGACCTTGACAATTATTCATGGTGTGTTAAACCTCAACATGAACAAGATATCTTACTTGTATACTAAATGTTCCTTATTTAGGGCTCTTGTGGAGGAATTTGGCACCACTTATGAACCATAAGTCCCACACACAAAATTTATGTTTTAAGATCCAAAATTTTGGCCCTATAACAAGGAATGGATCTCGAGAATCATGTACAGCCAATGAGTCCATTAAGTCATTGGTATCACCTCATAATATAAGTTTTGGCCATAAACCTTGGCAAATACTATGCAAACAATCCATAGTGTACTTAACGAAATTAAAATGGGAATCATATCCTACATGCAAGACAAACATCCCATAGACCCTAACTTGATGAAATAGATATAATCAATAATAACTATAGGAAAATGTTATGGACTAAAACTTCGATTTTTTTACCTTAGAATAACATATAATAACATTATTATGTACCAAACTTGAAATGCCCAACATATCCCATTTACGTGACAAATATATCATTTTTAGGGCCAATGCAAAGGTTAGGGTATAAGACCATCTGTTTTTAGCATAAAACTTTCCCTATTCATTGATAGTTATCCCTAGTAATTGAAAACTAAAAACATCAATCATATTCCACTCATGGGTTAAAGATTCCCTATGGAGGGTATGTGTGGTGATTCTCTGGAGCTCCAAACCATGAAATTAACAGCATACTCCTTTTACATGGAATGGATTATAGGAACTATCCCTAGTGGCTCAATATCGGAAATAGATAGGGCATCTAAATCACATGCTAAATATACCCAACTATGTTGGGCCTATATGGTGATTTAGGACATAATGTATGGCCCATTATCCCTAAATAAAATTGTATGGCCTTAGACCATAGTTTTTAGCCTCAAACCATGGACTAGCTCTCAATGACCATCCATGGTGTAACAAATCTTAAAATAGAAACCATAGCATGGTCACATGGTAATGATAACAATAGGTTGAGGTTTCCTTCGCTCACCATGGTCAAGGTTGCTAGGCCCAACCTTGATGCTCAAAATCTCTTACTAGTATTTGTGTCCCCACATTGACACTAAATATCCACAAGGGAGATCGAGTGTGGTGGTTTGAGGTGTCATTCATTATTGTCAATCCCTGAAAGAGTCTTTTAGGGACTAAAACATGGGATTCCTCCCTAACCATGGTTAAGTCATTGAGACCCATCGATGCATCATTTACGCATGTGGATGCGGTGGATCATTTATGTGTGTGGGTTAAGTGTGCCATTTATGTATGTGGGTTAGGTATGTCACATGGGTTCAACAATGCATCACAAAAAAACATTGGAGCTAAGTGTGCATAAGCCACTGTGGCAATAGTAAGGGTGTGTATTGATAATTCAACACCATATCCCATTAGAGCTCTACAGTTGAGGAACTTGGTATAGGGAAACAATTACCTCTAGATCACAAGCTCATAGGTGGCAAGGATCACCTTTTTCTTGGAAATTCCATAGGCGACAAGGATACATTACCTTGTGGAAGTCACTGTGTAGCGTATGATAGGTTCCTATGGCATTGTACTACATCAATTAAAAGGAGGAGGGTTTCTAATTATAGTTTAACCCCAATTCTATCCACCCACTTTCCATAGTGAATAAGTATTGGTTCCCATAATATTGCAAGGATGGATGAAAAAAGGTTTGAGTTGGAGGGCCCTCACATTTAATTTACTTCACAACGCTGTAGGTGGCAAGGAACTATTGTATTTTTAAGGTCATGGGTTAACCTATGGTAGGTTCTTGCACAACATCATTTAAAAAGTGGAGGATTGCTCATTCATTTCTATCATTGTTATTTCATTGTGTGGCCTCTCTCTCGTTGTTCACTTTGGCTTGGATTTCTTTGGTGCCTAATAGAAATGGTCCATACAACAAGACTCCCATGAGTTTTTGAACTCATCATCACCATTAACATCATCATCATCATTGTCTTCCTCATCTTAATAATCAATATTAAAACACATAAATAAAAACAAAAATATGTTAAAATCCTAAATAAAAACAAAATTAAAAATTATTAAAATCTAAAGTAAAACCTATAATTGAAATTTAAAAGTTAACATATGTTAATACTAATTTAAAAGTTATATATATATATATATATTAAAACATATGTTAAATATTTTTTTAAACATATATATAATAAAAACATATACAAAAATATGTATGACAAATTTATCAAAATTGTATTTATGTGGTTTAAAGATGTGGTGGGAAGTGAGTTCCAATGCTGTCGATCCTTCCACGTGGCAATTGATCTCATTATTTAGTCACGTGATCACTATTAGTACATTATTTTTTTCTTTCTTTTTCCAGGCGCTAATTCATGATCCTAAAATTTCGACACTTTGATAGAGTGGGTCTCAAAACCCTGTCCAAAATCTCTATAGCATTGGGAAATTTCCATTTCGCTCTCATTTGGGGAATTTACAGGAGGTGGGTTCAATAGGAGCTCGATTCTCCATACTCTGGTTTTCCTTGATCCTCTTCTCAATGGTCTTATTAGCAACAATGTTTTATATAAATCATTTCTATGGTGAAGAAGTGATCATTCCAATCCACACAACCATTATAAAACAAAAATATATTTTCCAGTTTTTTTTCTTTTTATTACTCTTGACTCCATATTCATTCTAAAGGGTTTTGACTAAAGGTATTGTCTACAGGATTCAAAGTGGGTTTTATTCCTTGGAGGTTTTTGGTAAGGTAAAAAAATGAAAGCCCTAAAAGCTAACGCTCAAAACTTAGCTGCACTTGCCACCCTATTATTCATAAATATTAATATTTTAGGGTAAAATATCATAGCCACAGGGTTTAACCTTGGGTTGTTTTGTATATACAAAAAATTAGAAGGAGCCCTCAAGCGGCTCTTCGATATCTAGAAAATAATAATTAAGCAAATGAATATTCTAGGATCATCTAATCATCATATTTGAATACTCAATGATTAAAACTCTACACACTACTCAATTTGATCAATAGTTATCTTGGATGCTTTCATTAACATTGTTAAGGAAATATTTATTCTTATGTAACCTGTTTATGTTTAATGTATTATTTAAAAAAACTATATTTCCTCTTCGCATTTTTCCATTGATTGAGGTCGGGCGATCACATGTGGTCACCTGTATACTTTGAATCTATACTAACAGATTGTAGTATTACAAAGATTGCGATCATGACAGGAAAATACAAGGCGATTACTACTTTGTTGGTCGATAATTGTTCAAAGAGCAAATGATCCTAGAAGCTTTGATGAAAATGTTCTCTATACCAGTTCTATAAAAAAAATGAGTATCAATCTCTATTTCTATATATAGTGTTGCAAAATAATTTTCATATGTCCAATAACCTTCACTGGTGCATCATTTTATGCAAGTATTTACAAAGAATGAAAAAACATGGTGCCCTCATATTCAATTATACTACTAGGTTTGTTGATATGATCTTCCCTATCTTAATATGCTCAATCGTATTCAATAGAATTCAGTCTTAAAAATTCCTAGTTTGCATAGAAGAAACATTTTCCAGACCCCCAGTATCCTCCCATAAAACATTTGGAACCTAGAAAACCTGATAAATTAAATAATCAATGGAGATATATATCATGTTTCACATAAAATAAATTTAAATGGAAACGAAAAATATCGCTCACGCTCTGTCTATATATAATATAGACAAGTTTATAACTACTCATAGTCTCACAGAGGGCAGAGGGGTTCCTAGTTCCCAAATCAGTCCTCAAGTGCTCATTTGTAACGACCATAGAATTCATAATTTTAGCATCAATTGTTGTCATCCAAATCAATTACGTCCATTTTTTCTGTGATACACTGCAGTGCAGCCTCAATGCAAAGAGCTATAAGGTCTTCTCCCACATGTCAGTGTGTATTCTTGGCAATATGTTCAAGGTATTAAATTGAGCACATAGATTTGTGGACAAAGACACAACTCACAAAATAGATCACACAATTTACTCAGCAATTGAAGAATGAAATAGTGCAAAAATGGCTTGCAGCTGTGAATGCTTTCATTAATAAAAAAGTAATCAGATAATAATTACAATGAAGTACAATGGCTTTAATAGCCACATGAAATTCGAATCCACATGAGGAAATTTGAATTGATAGACTCTACTTGACTGTAGGTAACTAAGACCTTGTCTAAATCACTATCGAAGGACTTAGTAGTTAACTGACCTTGTCTAAACCATAACCGGAGTTCATCGGAGCTCTAAAACACAACTCAAGTGTTACATTTAGTGTTGACTAAGGCTAACTGACCGTGGTAGGTGAGAAATGCGCCCCTCATGAGTGCAGTCAAGTAAACCTAGCGCTAACGGAATGTAGAGGACTAGAACTGAATGTAACTGACTCCTAACTTAGCTTGACTAGTCATTAACTGAACTGAACTGACCTTGGTTGGTTTCGGCACTCCTAGTGGCTCCTAAATTGTAGGGATTGGTCTAGGAGGCTCCTAAACTGATGCAATTAAGTGCAATTAGTGGTAGTAGGCCTCAATTAGTGTTCCCCACACTTTAGTAACTGAAACATGTGCCCCAATTAGGCCAAGTGGACCCAATGGTGCTAATGACTATAAATACACTGGATGGACTCCCGATTTAGACATGACTCCCGATTTAGACATATGACCAAATTTGGACAAGGGAGGATTAATAATCCTAACACAAGGTATGCAACCTGTAGCATGGAAATAACAGTGATGTTATGTTGCGTGGATAAAGAGAGCACAAGAGAAATGAACGAATATGTTAGGATTCACGAGTTTACCTCTGCAACAAGCTTCATGTTCTTTTTGTGAATGCGAAGAACCTACAATCCTCCAACTTCATCTAGAAAAACAATTTCAATTTCATCTGGAACAACAATTTCAATTTCATTTGGAACAACAATTTCAATTTCATCTGGAACCCCAATTTCAATTTCCCGATAAAACCTACCTATTCTTCTAAGAGTTGAATCAATGTCATTGGCCTGTTTGTTGCTCTGATCACAATCATGTGAGCTCTATCTTTGAGGCCATCCATCAATGTCAAGAGTTGAGATACAACGTGTCTCTCTAATTCACTGTTTTTTTTCTCCCTCTTTGGAGATATGCATTAGAGGAAATTTGGGGTCTAAAATGGGCCTTATAAGAAAATGCCCCAGCAATAAATTTTGTGACTTGGAATTCAAGAACCAATAGAATTTCAATAAAATGAGTCAACCATAATGGTTGAATTGACATATTTGTCATAAAAGAAAACTACTTTTTTGTTCGTATTTTCGACATATCTCCCTGTGTTTTTACTCAAATTTCAGGCAGGAGAGTTCGTTGGATGCGAAATTAAATTCCACATCCAATGAGCTCTCCCGCTCGGAATTTGAGTAAAAACACAGGGAGATATGCCGAAAATACAAAAAAAAAAGTAGTTTTTTTTCATTCTTTCTCCAAAATTAATAACTATTATTTTATCATTTTCTTTAGGAGGCCCATTTTAGACCTCAAATTTCCTCTAATGGGAGTCAATCTCATCGATGAAAATGATGGAGGGAGCATTGCCCTCTGCTTGTTTTAAGGCATGTCTGAAATTGCGCTCACTATCTCCAGCCATTTTGACATAATTTAAAGACCATTAATTAAGAAAAAGAAAGATCCAGTCTCATTTTCCACTACCTTGTCAATAAGGGTTTTTCTTGAACCAGGAGGACCATAAAGCAAAAAACCCTTAGGTGGCTTCACACCAATAGCTTTGAAAAGCCATGGATGTCGAAGGGGTAGTTCAACTAGTTCCTTGACTTGTGCCATTTGTTTTCAGAGACCACCAATATCATCATAACCAATTTCATTCAATATCTATTCATCTTCTTGTCATATTTGATCTCCTTCTCAAAAAATTTCGGTGTCCAAAGAAACAATACAATATTCACCAGGATACCTCTCCACGGTTTTAAATTCTACGCTGCGCATCCCCCCTCGCACAAGAAATAGGTCCCGTTCTCTCACATGGTGATAGGATTCCATGAAGTAAGCTGTAGGTATGATAATAAAAAAATTACTTGTATGTGGTATGATAATAAAACAATTAGTGTTACGTGGGAATTTGCATACATAAGTAGGCACTAAAAACTAGTACTCATGTTTCAAGTAGGCATCAAATAGGTCACCTGTAAGACCCTTGATAGTGTCACCTATAGGAAGAATATGGACACAATTCCCATACTTGACATATGGGCATTGATGAACAAACACCACATCCCCCAGCCTTACTCTCAGATTTGATGTAACAACTTTGTTCATTCTGATTGCATGTTCTGCACATCTATCATCGCCCTCAACTATGAAAACTGCACCCTTTCTCTTCTTACCCTGCACGTGCCATTTCAATAGTGTTAAGAAAATGGAGAGAATTCAAGGCTCTCAACTATGCAAACTGTATCCTTTCTCTTCTTACCCCGCACCTTCCATTTTAATAGTGTTAAAAAAATTGGAGAGAATTCAAGATCTGCTACAAAAAATCAAGCTCAAATGCAGGCGTGGAAACCAAAAATGGTAGAGCGAGGAACCTTAAGGACTGTATCGCCCTTGAATAGCTGCAATATTTCCATTTTTTGGGGATTAAGGGATATCATCTAATTGTCATCGTTAACGGATTCATCCACATCTAGGAAATTAGGATCCTTCTTACGCTCCAATATTGTAGTGCTCACGTTTGTATATATATAATTGGAAAGAAGGGATTGCAATGCCATGTAGGTGTGGAGACAAATTATAGAGCGAGGGACCTTAAGGACTGTATCGCCCCTGAATAGCTGCAACGTTTTCATTGTTTGGGGATTAATGGCTACCAATGAATTCTCATTGTTAACGACTTCATCCACAACTAGGCAATTAGGAGCCTTCTTACGCTCAAGTATTGTAGTGCTCACGTCCCTCTTTGTTACCTTGCTGCTGGAATTTGGAAACTCTTTGTTACCTTGCTACTGGAATTCAGAAGGAAATTGAAATGATTAAATTAACAACCAAAATTCCCTAGAACAAACAATGTATTAATTGAATTGATTAAATTAACAACCAATTAGCAGATTTAAGGGGACGAGAAAATAGAATCAAAGTGACTTCTGATTCGGATGATTCCATTGTGGATTTTCAATTTTTTTCAAACCATGCAAATGCAAGGATACAGTGTAGGGGTGAGATTAACCTGAATAATTTAGGAGGATACCTCTATAATACACCAACTTTTCAGTTTTTCTTGCTAATATTGGAGACCTCTATGATGTACACCAGTTTCTTGCGGATGTAGGAGACCTATACGATACACAAGGTTTTGCAAAATTCTAGAATGACCAATTTAATTCCTTTATATATATATATATATATATA
>LPNX010170569.1:43804-66090 GCA_001517045.1 Pseudotsuga menziesii
GAGAGCTAGTTTGTGATCCAGGCCTTTGGCCATATCGTGATTTTTAATCATAATCCTAGGGAGTCCCTAAATTTATGGTCTTTGACCAAGTAAAAAAAGAAAAGAAAGTCAAAAGAAAAAAATAAAAAGGAAAGAGAGTATTAAAAAAAAGGTGAAAAAAGTAAAAACAAAAAAAAAACTAAAAGGAGGAAAAACAAAAAAAAAAGGAAAGAAAAAAAAAGTTAAAAAGAAAAGATAAAAGTAAAAGGAAAAAAAGAGAGAGGGTAAAAGTGAAACCACACCTGGTTTTTTAAAGTGGGTTTGGGTTTGAATATAAAATTGCATAATAATAACTACTAAGAAGCAAGTGAGATTTGAACTTAGGTGGGGAAGGTAACACTCATTCCTCCCAACCACCCAATCTACTATAATTTTACAAAACTTAAGGGAAACAAATATAAAAGTACATAATGATTGCTACTAAGAAGCAAGTGAGATTTGAACTTAGGTGGGGAAGGTAACAATCATTCCTCCCAACCACCCAATCTATAAGAAGTATTTATCAACCTTCAAAAAGAAAAAAAAAAGGTATTATTATTATTATTATTATTATTATAATTACTTAATTATTGTATTAAGTACAATTATTAAATTACAAGAGTAAAGAAAAACAAGAAAAAATTGAAGAAGACAAGAAGTCAGTCAAAAGGAAAACCAACTATCGTCAAAGAACACCAGAAGTCGGGAATTATGGCAAAGTCTAAATGAGAATTGCAGTCCCAACTACAAGTAGCACTTCACAAAGTATTTGACATGATGAAGCTGGATATTTCTAAGGAATTAATGAGTAAAAAATATACCAATCAGAATCTACAAAACCAAAAAATCATGAAAGATGCAGTCGAGAATAATGAAGAAATAAAACGATTAAACAAAATCATCAAGGACAAAGATGAAAAAATCACGCAAATTCAGACAAAAGTAAGATGCCAAGAAGCAAAGAATTGTCGCATTTAGCAACAGATTGAGGAACTCCAACAAAAAGAGGAAGACTCAAAAAAAGCGCACAAGTTGGAAATTACAAAAGTCTATAACACATTAACAAGTAATACTGAAGAAACATAACGATTAAGAAATCATAATAAATTATTAGTTACGAAGATCAAGAAGTTAAAGAGTACCAAGAAGGTAGACAACTCGAATGAAGATATCGAAGGAAAAGTCCTAGAAAAACAAGAAGAATATCAATGCCTTCTAAATCTTAATCAAGAACTAGAGAAAAAAATCAAGAAGTTAAAAGAGGACAAAAAGTCGCAAGGTGAAAGGTTTGAGAAGATTCATCGTAAAAACAATCTGCTGGAGAACAAAATAGCGCAAATCCAGAGAGAAGCATCCAGACTCTTTGAAAAACAAAGTCAAGTCGAGGAAGTGAAGGAAGTCCTCGTCGCAGTTAAAAAGTAAGAAAAACAAACAACACATACACCTTCTAGACATCCAAATTATAATCATCATTTTGACGAACGAGAGGGTCAAAATGAGCATTCACAAAAGAGTTATGTTGACAAGCAAACAGTTCGACATACTAAGCAAAAATTGAGACAACCCATTTCCCAAAACAATCCAAGAGGTCCAATCAAAATAGATATGGGATGGACCATATCAAATACAATGCGACAATTCTCTCGGGGAATCCATAACTCGTATCGTCTTATCTGATCAAGTGTCGCAAAGGATCCAGAGATGACAGTTCAAGCAAATCAGACGTTGCTATCAATGAAGCTTTGAGGACAAAGCTTCCCTTAAGGGGAAGGAAATGTAACAAACTTAAATAATAACAACAAACAATAATAAAATAATAATAATAAACATCAACATATATATATATATATATATATATAATAATAATAATAATAATAATAATAATAATAATAATAATAATAATGTCTTTACGAAAAGACATGACTCTTAATGAAAGGGTATTCCCCCAAAATATAAATAGCGGACCCTCAATTGTAACTTATCACTTATCTATTCAATCATCAATATATATTTGTCCTATTAATGGCTTATTGAATATTCTAGGTGTTCTGGTAATATTGATTGTGTGAAGTGAATAAATATTTGCTTCAGGATGATAATGAGTTTATGATTTCGGGACCTCTACTTCTTCTTAGAGTACTTCTTAGAGTAGAGAGGATACCTAAATCATGTCTTCTTCTACTTTGAAAATGGAAGATATTCAACACTTGAAACATTTTGTTGGAGGGGTAGGTATTTTATCAGTATGCTGTTAGTTGGTGAAACTTTTGCAAGTGGATTTTGGTTTGCTGAACTTTGTTTTGTTTTACAGATAGTGAATGATATATTAATGGGTGTTGTATTCTATGGAATTCAATACTACTTGTAGAGTCACTCTTGGTCATCCCACAACCAAATATTTTTTTTCCTTTTTCATTGTGTGTTTTCAATGGTTAAATATTAATAAAAGTTTGAGATTTTGAATGCAGATAAGAAGAGTGGTGGGGTAATAGAAAACTTGTGATTAACGATGTTGCTCTTGATGAACATAAAAGGCCAAGTCTATCCCAAGGTAGGATTTCATAAACTTGTTTCCTCCATTCTTATTTTCTTTTTCAAATGAATGTTGGTTACAGATGAAAATGTGCAGAACATGAAGCAGATGCTTAAACCCAATAATAAAGCATTTACATTTTCTACCCTGCTTGGGCTCAAGAATTACCTTTGAATTTATGTTTGATTAAGAACTTATCACGTACAAATTTTGGTTCAAACCCCAAAAGATTTAATTTTACCAAACTTTTCAAAAATGAATAAAAGAAAAGGTCAAGATTTTATTTTTAAGTAAAAACATAAAACCAAAAAATCTTTAGGAAGTAAAAACATAAAATCAAAAAAACCTTAAGCAACTTATCCAGTAGTAGCAACAACTTATAATACCAGTGATCCAGCAACACCTATTGCACTAGTCACATCACAACTAGATTCAGCCTAGGCACAGTGACAGGACGAGATTGAACAGTTCCTCCTCATGATCGTGATTCATACCTTCGTTATCCAGATCTTGTATTTTCTGATCGATAGGAAGATTCTTATATTTCTTCTTTAGTTTTATTTATCTTTCATTCTCAATACGAGGATGTTCCAAACAAGTGAAGGAAAAGAAAACCCTGCTGTTGACTTCACCTTCTAGCTTTTGTTTGAAACACACATATCTGGAGTAGTTGGTTGATCGTGGACTTATCAACAGTTGGTTGAAAACTTTGGGTGTTGGCTTGGAGGTTAAGTGCAAAAACGAATACTTTTATTACCCAAAACTTTTGCTTATGGTTCAACAAATGCGAAACTTTTTAAAAATGGAAAAATGGATGAAAGCAAAGCACATGTCAAAAGGTTTTATTTTTAAATAAACATTATAAAATAAGAAAACCTCTTTACGTAGATATACTATAAAATCAAGAAAACCTTTTTAAGTAAATGTATGGTATAGCTAACCACGGATGCGGGTGTGACTAGTGCTAGCGTGGAGCCTGACGTGGCCTCTCCCGCCCATGCCTAACCTTCCTCCTATGCCGTCAATCGGAGCCCTAAATGCCACAATAAATGTGGCCGTCCCTCTGTTTGTCGACGGGACTAAGTTGTCTCATCATCGCTCAAACGCCATTAATATTCTTGCTGGCAGTCGATACTCGCACAAGCAGCATTCATTGCGAAGGATGCCAACCCTTGAGCTTAACCCGCTCCTTGCCATTGCTTTAGTTCATTATGTGGCTTTCCAGTGCATGGCTCATCATTGTTGTTCCCCTCTTAGCTCTCCACTCTCTTGCTCCATTATTGTCACCCTACGCCACAACAGCATTCCTTTCAGTCCGAGCCCATCTTCCCATTACTCTGCTCAGGCATACCTCTATCCTTCACAGGAGCACCTTCATCTTGCTATGCTTTTCCCATTATGGCCATAAGATAAAGGGGTACTCCCCACAGGGGGCGAGGCCGAACAACACGAGAAGAAGGACAAATACCCCTCTCGACTCAATCCAGTAATAATGGCTTTGACCTGGAAATCCCGACGAAAGTTCAGAGAATTGTTTTGGACTGGGAGGACGAACTGTCAGGTGCACTGGGTGTAGCAGGAAGCACGGTGGAGCATCGACATAACTATTGGATCTTCAAAAATATCCTTAAGTGCTTGGTCCTCCGTTTCAACCCCCTGGTTCCTCCCACTCTTGTACCTCCCCCTCAACCTGAACTGGCTCACCAAGCATCCACACCTCATGCTCCTCCTTTCTCACCTACTGTCCCAGCCACCACCTCTGCTCCTTCACCTTGTGCCATCCCCCCACCTCACTATCGACCATCCACCAGCTATGCATGCAAATTCTCATCCAACCCAGTTGTCATAAGGAAAACCTCTCCTCTGTCCACCAAATCACCTTCTGCAGGAACCGTGGAGGCAAAGAATAGTTCCAGTGATGAAGACATGGCTACATCTAGTGGCATCTCAGAGATGTCCTTAGGTGATCCCGCATAACCAGACTCCTTGAGGTACACCTACCTTATCGAGGAGGTACCTTGGAAAAAACCATGATTAGTGGCCGCGTATCTTCTCAGCCATATGCAACATAGTTCATGGCCACATGCAACATGCCATCATTCTAGGGTGTCTTCCTGGCCATGTGGTACACATCTTGGCAATATCTGGTTGCTTTGTTTTTTTCCTTTTAGCACAGTTTAATAGATGGATTTTTGCCTCTACCCCAAAAACTATGGGGGTTTTTGTTAATATGTACTTGGATGGCCTGTTTTCCTTCTGGGAGGGATGGTTCCATGGACCTGTTTTCCTTCCCAGAGGGAGGGCCCAGTTTCTTTTTGGCACTTCATACCTGCTCCACCTGAGCCGGTTTTTTTGTAACTCTGTATGTACTTACATTTTCTTTTTCTTTTTTTAATAGAATAGCTCTCAACTTACAATATATATATGGCATAGCTGGGATATATGGGAAACTTAAGGTTTATAGTTTGGGAGTTGACTTAGATGTTAAGTGCAAAAACTCATTATTATCCAATTTTTTTTCTTATTCTTCAACAAAATGGATAATAAAATATAGACATTCTAGTCTATTTAAAAAAAATATTATAATAAAATGATTCTAAAAGAATAATTTTTCTTAATTGGTTTTTGGGTAAAAATAGGGTAAGGACTATTGATGCTATTGAAATGAAGGGCATGGTAGATTAAATTTTGACTTGTAGAAAAAAATAAATACATTTCAAGATAAGACAGATTAGCCATTTAGCACGACGAGAAGATAACATATTTTGACGTAAAATCATATAAAGAGACAACAAGCTTAGTGAAGTTTGCATAATTTTGGAAAAGGTCCAATAATTTTGATAGGTATATTTTAGCGTTAACAGGAACTTTAGTTTACTTCTTCTCTTTACTTCATCCTTTTCCATGTTAGTTATTCTTGATTTTGTTTTTGCTTTATATTTTCAAATATGATTTGGGTATACTTTACCTTTTTTAAATATTATCAAGATGCAACACGCAAATAAGATAGTTCTTGGATGAATTTATTTTTGTAGGTCATTATGGAAGGGTTGGATGTGCTATAGAGGTAATTAGTTTATACACTAAGGATGATGTTCTATTATTGTGAATTATAGTTAATGTCATGGTGGCCTCTCGCTATGAATTTCCTTGATGGATTTTGGATTTAGCTTGAAGCCGACAAGAAAAAGGCATCTTGCATGTGCTTCCATCTCTACAAATCCTTATGAAATTCATACATCCAAGAAGCATGCATACTATGTAAGTAACACAACAAACCATAACTAGAATTTTGTTTGTGACATAGATCCTTGAGGTCTACATAGCTATCTCCTTTTGATTATGCTAGAAGACATATTAGAGCCCAGGTGAACTTTCAGAAATATCACACATGATGTAATTCAGACAGTTAGACTAGCCCCTGCTTTTCCTACAGTGAACATTAATCCATCTATTCGTGTGATCCCTCAATATATGTTAACAAGCCATCCACATGGCTCTTCTGATAGTCTTACCTTTACACAAAATAAAAGGTCAAATTCACTGTCACATGCAGTAGTCATGGAAGATCCTCAACATCATTTACAAACCTTGAGAGATGGCAGGGAGGAAACAATTGTTAAGCCCGATTCATTAACTGTTGCAATTACTACAGTGCTGTCGACCTCCATTGTTGGCTCGGATAAAAGTCTCTCAAATGATCCAAATATACATTTTGGAAGTCATCATTATGGAAAAGAGGATAAAGTTGCAGGATGGATGTTGCCATCAATATACAATCAGGAGCCTGCATCATCTCCTGATAGATGGAAAGTGGCACAGATGGAGGAACCTAAGTCTATGGAAAGAAATGGTGTGACAAGAGATACCGATATCCACATGCATCCTCTGTTGTTGAAGAATTCCTAGGAATATTCTAGTCATTATCAACATACTAAATATGGCATGGGTGCTCAGATCCCTTTTAACATTTTTGTAGGAAATGCATAACACAATGAATTTCATCCACTCTTTACTAAACTTCAAAAAAATGGCACACTGAAACACTAGGTTGTTCATATTCCAACTCCATTAAAGAAAGGAACAGTCCCATCTTCAATTGCTCGTGATTTCCATCCCTTGTTACAAAATAATTTACAAGTGCATGGAAATTCTTCTACTGTTACCAATGGAAGGTTGAAGCAGTTCTGCAATTCAGGACTAACTGTAGTACATTCCACACAGGTTGTTTCTCCATTGTGCATTTCAAGACCAGAAGTAGTTCTTTTAGGACCCATAAACTACAATAGTTGCATCAAGGGGAATTCACAAGTTTGTGTCCTCCAACTGTGGTGAATGGGAAACATCTAAATATTACTTACGACGCAAGATTGTCTGTAGGGGAAGGAAGATGTAAGGAACAAAAAATGGTACAAAGTGGTGATATTAGGCCTTTAGACAGAAAGAAGGCTGTTGTACGTAGAAAACATGGAGGAGATAGAGATGTTTCAAGAAAGATAATCTTTAGTGCTAAAAGAAGAGTGAGGATTGAAATAAATTCAAATCTACAGGGATGTCAAACAATTTTATATGAGGAAGCTCCCTATTTTAATGAAGTTGAAAGTACGATTGAAAGTGGCCCCATTATAGTTATGTAAAAGAATAATAGTAGACCATATTATGAATATATAACCTCAAGGCAATCAAAAAAGGAGAAAGAAGAAGAAAGCGTTGTATATCTGAAAGAGGACTCTCCCAAAAATAGTGATAAAGCAGGAAGAGCTGAGTGATGCTGAAGATGAAATTGGAGAAGGTGTACAATTTGAATGTGAAGAAATGGGTGATTCTGATGGAGAGTACTCTGTTTTTGAGTAGCACTTAATAAGCTTGATAAGGCATGCCAGGATTTATTTACGCTATCAAGAGTTCTAAATTTACAAATGTTGGCACTTTATAATGCTTGGGCCAATTATTTCTTGAATATAGAATTTATTTTGTCGTTTCATATTTTTCAAGGTAATGTCTATCCATTTTAGCTTGTGTGAAGTAGGATTGTTAGAACTTGGATTTTCTTGATTTTGTACTTTTAATTGAAAAAATGTAATTGAGGAGATGTAGTTTTGAAACTTGGTGAAAAGGCTTACAAGATAGAAATAGTTTATACAATTTAATTAGTTTAGCGCCATCCTTCGACGAAGATTTTCCCTCTACTTTTCGGTGCTGTATGTCTAAAAGCTAACGAGTTTTGCATATGCTTCACTTCAAATTAAAGGGTGATACTATTGTACTGAACTTGTGCATGTTTCCCATGCCTCAAACTGTAGGATACCATAAGCAATTCATTTGAGTTACGCATAGCATGAGCTTTTGTGTTCAATTTTGACCAAAGATGGAATACAGAAGTGCAAGTGTCCAGAATATATAAGTCATTTAAAACAATTGCTAACAAATAAAATTTAAAAGAATTTCTAACAAATAAAATGTAAAATATAATTTAAAACAACTGCTAACAAATAAAATTGAAAACAATTGCTAACAAATAATATTTAAAACAAGTTAATGGTCAAAACACAGTACGACAATTATATTAATAATAGTCTATAGAAAATTGTTGCAAAAGTAGAACATTTACACCTTCCATAAATGTATTCAAACCCACCATTATTGAAAGAAAATATATTTATGGATTGTGTAGAAATTTTGGAAAATTTAGGTCCTTATTCACGTCGAGTTATGCTTTGAAGTAATCTGGTAGATGTATTTAAGGTGACATTGTTTTTCAATTTAAAATTGTTAGAACGTGTTTAGTATTTTTTCTTATCAGGAATCCTGTTGTTAACTTATCAACTTCAAATCATATCAAGAGCTATTCACACTTCTAATTCTACTCCTTTTTGTTATTGACTATAATTCATTGTTTCTTTGGATTGTGTCTAGTATATTGTAACATATAGATAGTGTGCTAGTTAGCTTGTTCTTATCGATTTTCATATTGGTGAGAAGTATGTTAGCCATCGCTCATATCAGTTTGAGAAGGATAAAAATAAGTGTTAATTTGCAATTTTTTTCTTTTATTTGAGTAAGACTTGAAGTGTCTCTCAGCGACAACATAAGACTTATCTGTAATTTGCTTCTGACTGTGTAGTGCCTGGAACGATATGGTGAAGTTAGCATGCTAGATATAAAAGGGGTATATTCCAGAAAGATGGTCCTGGTGATTGGAATAATGACTCTTCATTCATTTGGCGAAGGCTCAGGTGTTGGAGGTCTCATTTGTTGGCTCGAAAGGACTGTCGCAAGGTGTTTTGGTAACTATAGCCATTGTTGTGCATAACATTCCAGAAGGCTTAGCTCCGAGTATGGTTCTGTGATCACGTGGGGTTTATCCAACCAATGCATTGATATTGAGTGTCATTACATCCTTGCCACATGTAAGAATAATCTTTAAACAAACATTTCTCATTTTCACCAGGAAGGTTTTGGAGAAATGATAGGATTATATTAATGTCCACAAATGATCAAAATAAGTCATTGGGACGAGGAAGAGCAATGCTTGATAACAAAAAGGACTACCTAGAGCATCTCCACAACAATCTAAAACCTAAGTTAAAGAAACAAATAAAGAGAGTAGACGATAAGATGAAAGGGGAAAAATTAAAAGGGTAAACTGTAGGTAGTGAAGAAAGAAAGCACACCAGTAGCAATGATGCACCATGAAATTATGAATGTTAATAAATTATTTTTTTGATCTCATACATGGAAAATAAAACTTGCTTGTAACATGGTGGAAGTCCTTAACTTTCTACTCATTAATGGTGCAAAACATTGACTTTATAAAAGGACTGGGCCCTTTCAAATATTCTTACTTCTAAATCATAAAAATAAGAAGCAAACTCCTGGGAGGGAATTTAGTGACAATGATTTATCAAAACTATGAACTTAAAGTTATTAAACATGTTTGATTTCAATATTTTGATTTTATGGATATTTGTATTTCTATTCACAAATATTTGTCTCTGAAATTAATCATAATGGTCCAGAGTTGTCTAGATTTTTGGCTCTGATTGGATTTTCTAGCATGTTAAGAGAGTCTAAAATCAAGATGAGCCATTGAGATAAGTGATGTTTGGGTGTCAAAATCTAGAGATGCAAATTTATGTCTCATTAATAATATTGGTATAGATTACACTATACATAAAATCCTTACAAGCTTGGCAGTAAAGTTCTGTGATAACTGGAATTAAAATACTTAGGAGGCTCAACCTTTCCAATTTTATGGCTTAAAATTAGTTGTTTCATTTCCTCCTTTTATTAAGGTTCTTTTTTTCTCTAAATAACGTATCGCTGATGACGGTAGGTACTTCCAAAAGATGAAATTAGTTTCCTTGATGCATCTTTTGTCATAATATTTTTCCAGTTCAATAACCACCTTGTTTCTTAAACTTATCATGGGGGTAAATAAGATTGCATGTTGTGCTGTACACAACCTTTTAGCAGTGAAAATTTTGGTTAAACTGTATTCCAGGTCTCCACCTCACTCATGGAATAGTACTGTAAACACGTGCATGATTGTCTCCATGGTTGTAACAACGTAACTGTACTTGGATTACTCTAAATATTCCTCTCGACTTAGCCACTGTTTTGTCTTAAAACCTTTAATCAGGCTATTAGTGAAGAAATTTGTCATCACTTTTAGCCCAAGTCACATGGCTTTACCATAGTGGTTTGATTTCCATCAGAACCATGTTCCAATGTATAACTTATAAACCAACCCATATTAATTGGGAAGTCATCTTGAACCTACTCAATCCTAAGCCAGTTGAGATCTCAAAAGGTGATGTGCCAGCAATGATCGAAAATTTTAATGCTGTTGTGAAAGGTCTTGGATAGTCACACTTTTTTTTGTCACAAATGTTGTCCTTGGATCACACAATCAAAGTTCAAAATCCATTTGATTTGGATTTTCATTCATTTAAACCTTGTTTGCCTTAGTTTTGACTACTTAAACTAGCATGGATCATCATGCATGCTCTATTCCTTTTGTTACAAGTGCATTAGAATATTTCTGAACAAAAGTGTTAATCCATCCTTTTCATATTAACCTTGTATCTCAACTATCCAAGGTGGTTGGATTTGGGTGACAAAAAATATTAGGATTTCCTTAGGTTTTGAATAAAGGAAATAAGCTTGTATTAGTGAATTTCCGTGATTGTATTATGTATAGCATTATAGAAACTAAAATTAAGGCCTTGTACCTTGTTGTTAGAGGCTTTTCGTCAGTTATTATTTGCTCCATGTTCACAAGACATGGGAAATGGATAAGATTTCTTCCTTGCAAGTTGGCAGTTGAGAAAGGAGGTCAAGCCCAAACATAGGATCATGTTGATCAACAACTCCATTCTTCTCCTGCATTGGTAGGGTCATTGAGTTTTTGTTGCTTGTTATAGCCATGGTATTCTTCATAGGTAGTGGAAGAAGGTCAAATCCAAAACCCATGGACTCATTCCTAGAGCCCATGGACTCAAATGACATAAACTGCTTTGTTGTGGGCTTAATTTGGTTATGAGAGCTCTGGCCTAAAAATATTATTTGGTCCCTTGGATTTTTGTTTTCATACTTTGTTTTGTTTCTTGTAGAGCTACTGCTATTGGGACCCAAAACCTTCTTTTGATGCACCGGATTTGTGTTTTCAAACTTGCCAGTGTTTCTAGCAGAGCTACTGCTAATGGAACTCAAAGCCTTCTTTAGGTGCACTGAATTTGCATTTTCCTTTACTAACCATTAGATACTCAAAGTTGTGTATTGATCCTTTTTACCATTATATAGGTCTCTGTAAGTTAGGTTCTCAAATTCTTAAAGGGTTCTAGCTCAATGGAAGAGCGTCTGCCTTACAAGTAGGAGGTTGGTGGTTTGATTTGTCCATGCCCTAATGATATTATCATATCAGTTAATAACAACTAAATTAGTAAGAAAAAATTAAGAGATAAGTGACCAAACAATGAGATATAAGTGAACAAACAAAATGACCAAAATTTGTATATAAAACTACTAAAAACGACTAAATTAGTGACAAAAAATGATATATGTGAAACTAGGCATTGAAAAGGATGCAACACATGGCGCTAATGATGAAGCTAAACATGGCATTTCTATGGTAGAAAAATAAGATGTAAAATTAGGCATTAAAAATGATGCAACACGTGGTGCTAATGATGAAGCCAAACATGGCGTTGATATGGTAGCAAAATAAGACGTTACTTTGGATGCAAAACATGGTGCTACATAGGAAGAAAAATATGGTGCAACAATAGAAACAATATTTGGCATCATTTTAGTAGAAAAACATGATGCAAAAAAGGAAGCAAAAATTGGTGCAAATTTGAAAGCAAAAATTGACACATATTTGGAAGTAAAACATGGTGCAAAATGGGATGCTAAAGTGGTAGAAAAAATGGATCCAACATTGGATGCTAATTTGGATGCTAACATGGTGCTATTAAGGATGCAAATATGGCACTAACGAGGATTTCATTTAAGAAGCAAAAGTAGACACTCGCTAGGAAGAAAAGTAGGACGTTATTTAGGAAGCAAACCTCGACATTGTTTAGGAAGCAAAGTTGGACGCTATTTTGGAAGCAAAAAAATTGACGCTATTTTGGACGTCATAAAGGATGCTATCTAGGAATAAAAAAAGATGGTTTTTGAGATGCTTTAAATTTTGTCCATGACGCATCCCATTTAGCGTTTAGTCAATGTAAAACAAATTACACTAAAAAGGGACGCTAAATGGGATGCTAATTCTAGGATTTGTTGTATTGAGTGGACTATCACGAGACCTTTGCACCGATGGCAAAGATGGATTCCATAATACTAGTTTTGGCCATCGTTGCATCCAAGCATTGGGAGGTGTATCCCATGGATGTCAAGAGTGTTTTTCTTCATGGAGACCTGAATGAGAAGATATACATGAAGCATCTTGAAGGCTATACATCAGATCCTTTCTTTGTGTGTAAGTTGCATAAATCATTGTATGGGTTGAAACATGCCCTAAGATCTTGGTATGCCAAATCGGATTCCTTTCTGCTATCACAAAACTTCCAGAGATGCAAATCTGATCCTAATGTATATTTGCAGCAGTATTATGGTAATATTATAATCATAGTATTATATGTTGATGATATTTTTCTATCATGAAGCACACTTGCTTCGATTTCCTTTATAAAAACTGCTCTCCATGATGCCTTTGGAATGAGCGATTTGGGCCTGCTGAAACAGTTTCTCGGGCTTGAAATATCTCAAGACTATGATGGGATAATGGTAACTCAGTAAAAGTATATTGAAGACATGTTAATAAATTTTAACATGGCTGATTACAAGGCTGCACCATTTCCTTTCCTCTCAGGAATCAACCTTGAAGAGGGAAAATCCACTCCACCCATGGATTCCACAATTTACCGCCAGTTGATTGGAAGATTGCTATACTTGACACATTCAAGGACTGAAATTTGTTATGGCATGAATTCTATATCAAGATATATGCATCAGCCTCATGAGTTCCATTGGAAGGCATCCAAGAGGAACCTTGAGTACATTTAGGGCACTAGATCCTACGACATTCACTATGCTGCAGATTCTGAGCTAGAGTTGGTTGGTTTTACAGATTCAGATTGGGAAGGGGATTCCATAGATAGGAAGTCCACTTCTAGGTATGTGTTTATGTTTGGTGGTGGCCCCATTTTATGGTCCAGCAAAAATTTGGCTTCCATTGGACTGTCTTCAGCAGAGGCTGAGTACAGGGGAGCAGTGAATGCTTGCATCCAAGTAGTTTGGTTGCAAGGAATTATTTCAGAGTTCGAGATTGGTAGTGCTTTGTACACAGTCATATTTTGTGACAACCAAAGTGCTATAAATATCTCAAAGGATCCATTTCAGTGGTATAGGACCAAACACGTTAAGATACACATGCACTACATCATGGAGTTGGTGCATGATAGGACAATTGTCCTGTAATACTTCCCTACAAATGAGCATATTGTAGATATTTTCACTAAGAACTATTAGATTTTTATCATTCAAGATAGCACTATGATATTAGGATCTTATCTAAGAGAATAAAATGCACAACAATAAAACACAAGAGACAATGAACACAAATATTTTCCTTGGGGAAACCATAAAGGAGAAAACCCCGAAACTTCCTCAGAGATAGAATCAACACCAAAAGTAAAACCCCAAAAATAGTAATATGATCTCCCGACAGCAGTAGTCTCTCTCTCTCTTGTCCCAACAACTTCTTCTCTCACTCATGCGCCCCAGTGAGTGAGCGTGTGTGTGATAAATAGAGAGGCTCACTCTCTATTTATATTCTTTCGTCCACTTAATGTCCACTTTAACATGTCGGCCTCACTTAACAATTACTTACTAGAGCCGACATCTCTAGGAGAGTCTAATAACCCTAGTGCCACACAACTGTGGGGACTTTAACCCTTTATCAATAGGAGGGTTAACCACAATGACTTTACATGACTTGTTTACATTATTGAATCTCCCGATAGGAACATCGGGGAATGACATGACTCAAATACATTATAACCACTTCCTGAAATAAACACCGAGGTACAATACATAAGATATACAAGTGAATACATTCTGAAGTTACAATTACATTAACACTCCCTCTTAACTAGGAAGGTATTCTCTCGACACAATTTATCAATACAAGTCTTCTTCTCTATATCATCTGGATCATCATCGAGTCCTCATCATCTTCAAGTCTTCTTCATCTTCAAGTCATCTTCATCTTGATCTAGATCATCACTTGATATGGATCATCATCACTGGATTTGGATCATCACTGCTGGATCATCATCACTGTATCTGGATCATCACTTGATCTAGATCATCACTGTTGGATCATCATCATTGGATCTATATCATCACTCGATCTAGATCATCACTCGATCTAGATCATCATCACTGGATTTGGATCATCACTCGATCTAGATCATCAATGGGTTATCATCACTAGTGCTATCTCTTGATTCTTCTCATCACAGGAAGTTCTATAGAGCCAGCCCTTTTTCATGCTGGTTGTAGGCCTAGCCTCCATGTAGGTCTTCTTCAGCGCTTATATCTGACCCTAAGTTAGAATGGCTCTCCCAGTACTTACATCTGACCTTATCTTGTCAAAAAGGCATGCCCAACACTCACATCTGACCATGATAGGAACACATCCACCATCATGTCAGAATGGCCCAGCCCTTACATCTGACCATGGGAGGGCCGAGCCTGCCCCCATGTCAGAATGGCCCAGCCCTTACATTTGACCATGAGAGGGCCCATAATACTCCCATGTCAGAATGTCTCTCAGTCCCAGAATGAGGGTTCCTAGTAATTGAATAGGTGCCACCATTCTCCCAGAGAATGGCATCAACGCTTACATCTGACCATGGGAGGGCCCAGCCTACCCCCATGTCAGAATGGCCTAGCCCTTACATCTGACCATGGAAGGAACCAATCCTATCACCATGTCAGAATGGCTCTCAGTCCCAGACCGAGGGTTCCTAGTAACTGACCAGGTGCCTCCATTCAGAGAATGGTAATCAACACTTATATCTGATCATGCAGGAACCAATCCTACAGTCACATCAGAATGGATCAACACTCATATATGACATGGAAGGAACCAGTCCTCTCACCATGACAGAATGGCTCAACCCTTACATTTGACCATGGAAGGAACCAATCCTCTCACCATGTCAGAATGGATCTTAGTCCCAGACTGAGTATTCCTGGTAACTGACCAGGTGCCTCCATTCAGAGAATGACATTCAACACTTATATCTGATCATGTGAGAACACATCTCACAGTCACCTTAGAATGGCTCAACACTCACATCTGACATGGAAGGAACCAATCCTCTCACCATGACAGAATGGGTCAGCCCTTACATCTGACCATGGAAGGAGCCAATCCTCTCACCATGTCAGAATGGCTCACGGACTCATCACTTTCCCTTGGAGGGAACCTCGATTTGGAGAACACCAAGCTTCTCCTTTAAGTACTCAAACTTCACTCTGGCCAATGGCTTAGTCAACACATAAGTTATTTGTTCGTCCATTGCAACATACTGGAGCTTCACTGCTCCTCTCTGCACCATATCCTTAATATAGTGATATTTGATCTCGATATGCTTCAACTTGTCATGGAACATCGGGTTCTCCAATAACTTCACACAACTTTGGTTGTCACAATATATACAAGTAGCATCCAACTGGAGATCAAATAAATCAGACAGTAGCTTCCTTAACCATACTACCTCATAGCTAGCTGAACAAGATGCGACATACTCTACTTTAGCTGTACTCAGTGCCACACAAGATTGCTTCATGCTAAACCAAGAGATCACGCCTAATCCCATACTGAAGCAACACCCTGAAGTTCTCTTCCTATCGATGGCACTGCCTACCCAATATGAATCAACATAACCTTCCAGGTTAATCTTTTGATTCGCCTCATACTTGAGCCTGTAATCAACTGTACCCCTCAGGTACCTCAGAATATGCTTTGCAACAATCAAGTGAACATGTCTCGGATCTATCAGGAACTGGCTCAAGGTGTTCATAGCAAAGCAAATATCTGGTCTCATATTCTTTAGGTACATCAAGGACCCAATCATCTGACGATACATCGTAGCATACCCCGTTTCTGATGAAGCATCACTCAATAGCTTCAGGTTCGATGCCATCAGTGTGGTCATGCAGTCCATCATCCTGTACCTCTTCAGGATCTCTACTGCATACTTCCCTTGTCCACACCTCCATGCCTAGAACGTAGTGCATCATCCCCAAGTCCTTCATCTTGAACTCGGCATCAAGTCTCCTTCTTACAACTTTAATGAGTTCCTCTTTTTTGTCAGGAATATGTCATTGACATATAACAGGAGCATTACTGGTCTTCTGCCTTCAACCTTGAAGCAAAGGTTGGAATCCACTTTACTCTCAATAAATCCTAGAGTCATCAGTAAGCTATCCATCCTGTTGTACCATGTTGAACCTTGGGATCTTCTGTAGTCACTCCCTCTGAAGTGAAGCATCACAATCCCTCTGTCTTTCGTACTCTATGCACTCTTTTTGTGAGAAGCCTTGTGCTATGAATCTTGCCTTGTATCCCACGATGTTTCCATCTATTACATGATGGAACTACAAACTTCCCTTCATGTATCGATACTACATCCTAGACATCATTCTTCTTAAACTTGTCTTCCCTTTCTTCTTGGTTACTTCTCCATAGCTGGAAGGTTCTGCATCAATGATGTCATTGCACTTGTCATATTATTCTTTAGCTGTCGTCACTTGCTCTTCAGAACAAGTTTCATCCTTCTTTTCTTGTAGGTGATTATGTATGTGATCTTTCCTACAAGTCAAATGCATTAGTTGTATGGTTAGAAACATTTCATAAGGAATATTCATAATGGCAAATTCTTATGCATAAATATATGATCATGCAACTATTTTAGCCAATACAACATTCATCCATATCTCACAAATTTTTTTCTAGATGCCTTCCATCTCCACGAGGACAACATTGAGATTGTGCACTTATCCAATATGTCAGCAAAGAGGTTTCATTCTAGATAAGTAGCAATGGAGAGTTGTATAGCACCATGAGATACTTACCCATCACATGCATATTAGTAGTATACTGTCATTAATGAAAACATTCTATCATGCATAATACATCAACTGAATATAAACAAATGCACAACAAAACAATATCATGAAATGAAAATTGAAGACTTATCTTTATTTGTTTCATGGGTAGACTCCTTCTTGAGCCTTCAGCTTCATCATATTCTTCATTCATAATAGCATTGTTTCTTATCCAAATGCTAATATGGATAAGAGGTTCTTCAAGAGTTGAGTTCTTCATATTCCTCATCACTTGAGGGATCTTCTTAGGATGGTAAGAGCTTGATCTTCAGTTGCTCCCATCTTCTCTTCTCTTATTATGAGTCAAGCTTCTTCTTCTTCCCATAGTCTGATGAAAGTAATCACTTCCTTCTGGCACACATTCCTCACATGAATGAATCCCATGATCCTGGGAGGCCATTCAAGGTGGCTATCACCACTTCTGCATTCTCCACTTCTTCTTCTACTGCTACAAGTTGTTCTTTGATTTGAGAGACCCATGTAAAGTATGAGTGTATGGTCTCTGCATTCTGGATCTTCACATTCTTCAACTGGTTTCTTAAGGTCATCTTCCGATTTATGTTCTTCCCTTAAAATAGCTTGGTCAAGGAATCAAACATCTCTTTTGGTGTCTTTTAGGGAAGACACTTGTGGTATAAACTGATCTATGATTGAATCAGCAATGATCTTCTTGGCCTTGACCAAGTTCTTCTTGTGTAAGGCGTTTAGCCTCATCTCCCTCTGGAACTGGAACCTCTCTACTTATGTAGGTGTCCAATTCATTTTCTTCATAGAGATCATATACTTCCATGCTTGGAAGTTGTTAGCTTCACCAAGATTATCATCAAGCTGATGTGATAGATCACTTGGAAATTAGAACCTCAAATGAAAATAGCAAAATATTACATCTTACCGATTTGAGGTATTCGTCCCTGTTCCGGAGCTGGCTGATCTAGGGTTTGTCGAGAAACCCTAATTTTCAAAACTTGGAATCTTTCAGATCTGATTGGCTAGAAATATATACCTCTTCAAGTTGAGTTTTCCAATGTACTCCTTTTCTGAAAACAATGGAGGGAAGCTCCCAGAACAGGAAGCCCTAGTTTTCCAATTTCTTATGCAGAAATTCCTGATACTGTTTCTACGATATATCCAAAATTACTGCTCCTCTATATCTAAAAGTTCGCATTGAGGTAGCCTCACCTGTCCCTGTTCCAACACCATAGGTTTCATCAGAATTGGTTTCACCAAGTGGGACTTATGATCATTTTCCCAAGGTGACCCATTCAGAATAGTGAAGTTGTACAAAATTCCACGTGTCACTATTTCATCTTTAGGGTCTAAAACTTCTACCATAGAAAGTACATTCTGTGCCATTTCTAGAAAATCTTCATAAATTTCATTTGGACCTTTGTAGCCCGAGATATAGCAATTCTCCCCAGGTGTCCTGTTTAGGGATGAATCCTGGAAGAAGCTGGAACCCTAAGCTGGAGGGATAATATCTCCTAGAATATAGAGAATCTGAGGCTGAACTTTGGACACTGTGTAAATCAGGAGTTTATATTATTCATGTGAAGGTTTCAGATCTTGATCCTTTTCCAATCCCAATATATAGCAAATGTACCAAAACTTATCAGTTTTAGTATTTTAGGGTTTTTCCGGCCTGGGGTCAAACTAGGGTTTGACTTTCCTGGAGTTATACCCAACCATAAATCTCAGCCCAGGTCTCTAAACTTTGATTTTGATGAGGAGAGAAATCCTATTCCAGGCTCACTCAAAAATTCCTCTTCTGTAAGAAGCCCTAATTTCCGGCACCAAAAACTGAAAATGTCTAGAATCGAATTTTGCTCCGACAGAAAGATGCACCCTTCAATGGAGAGTCAACCTATCATACTTTTGTTGATGGATTGTGGAGAGAGACCCAAAAAATAAGAAGACCTAGCTTCTGTAGCTTCACAATGTATTCTTCTCAGGTTAGCTCTGATACCATGTTATATTTTTATCATTCAAGCTAGCATTATGATCTTAGGATCTTATCTGAGAGAATAACATGCACATCAATAAAACACAAGAGACAATGAACACAAATATTTTCCTCGGGGAAACCATAAAGGAGAAAACTCCACAACTTCCTCAGAGATAGAATCAGCACCAAAAGTAAAACCCCAAAAATAGTAATATGATCTCCCGACAACAGTAGTCTCTCTCTCTCTCTTGTCCCAGCGACTTCTTCTCTCACTCATGCGCCTTAGTGAGTGAGTGTGTGTGTGATAAATAGAGAGGCTCACTCTCTATTTATATTCTTTCATTCACTTAATGTCCACTTTAACATGTCGACCTCACTTAACAATTACTTACTAGAGCTGGCATCTCTAGGAGAGTCTAATAACCCTAGTGCCCCACAACTATGGGGACTTTAACCCTTGATCAATAGGAGGGTTACCCACAATGAATTTACATGACTTGTTTACATTATTGAATCTCCCGATAAGAACATCAAAGCATGACATGACTCAAATACATTATAGACACTTCCTGGAATAAACATCGGGGTACAATACATAAGATATACAAGTGAATACATTTCAAAGTTATAATTACATCAGCAAGAACTTTACTGATAAAAAGTTCACTTACCTCCATTCATTGTTGGGGGTGAGTTCATTAGGGTGAAGACAATTAATTCTTCAGTGTTCATCTTGAGGGGGGGTTTTTCCCACTGGGTTTTTCCTCTTTCATCACTTAGCATTTTATTTGAGCATTTTAGAGTTACTTATCGTATAGGGTGACCTACGGCCTTTGTTTCCAGGGCCCTAGCATTTCATTTTAGTCCTCCACATGAGTATAGCTTAAGGGGGAGTGTTGGAGTCATTATCCAACCCACACACCTATTTGGTCAATTTTGGCCTAATTACCCACTATCCTAAATTTATTGACTCGGATTGGCATCAACATCAGCACACTAGCACACTCTTGACATCAACATCAGCACACCCATTCCCTCCTTCAATCAGGGAGGCTAAATAATCCTTCTCCTTCAATCAGGGAGGCTAACTAGGCTTCCTCCTTCAATCAGGGAGAAAATCTGGGGTGATCTGCTTGTCATAAGTGCACCAATTAGTTAACGGAATGTTGTTTCACCTAAAAATTAGTTAGGCTGAGTTGGAAAGGCACTTTCCTCATCTCATTTTCTATTTTGGGCTGATTTGAGTTAACTAGAGTGATTTAAGGCACCTCCAACAACTTTTGGTGACTAGTTTCAGTTCAGTTCACTTCATCAGAGCTAACTTGGGTTAGAGATGCACCCCCACCTACTGATTGACATGTAGTTGAGTTATATTTAGTTAGAATTAGTCATTTATTGCACTTCGAATCAGTTAGGACTCAGTTAGAGTCAATCATGGCTTGATTAGTGGTTAACTTGTGTGTTTAGTGTGGCTAACAGACCATTAAGCGACTCTCATCTATCCAATTCGAATGACCTCTATGGAATTCGACTTACCTTGCATTCATGCAAGTTGTATGACATTGTATCATCTAATTTTATTCATTATTGATAATATACAGCTGCAACCTTCTATTGCAACACTGTTATGTCATTTTCATGTGTAAAATTGTCTTGAATCTTCTGTAAGATCTGCTTTAGTCTTAAGATTGATGTGACTGAATTTCACAAGAGGACCCCTTGGAATTCAATATGCTCCTCGGGCATGATTATGTTTATTCCATGCAGGTTGTGGTGTCAATGTTCTTTCGTGTGATGTACTTTACTCATAACAAAGACATTGTCACTATCAATCAGTTAGATTTTCTTGATCCCCAGTGTCTCGATAGACACTATCTCGCCACAGGTGATCTATTTGGCCTCATATACCTCGTGTTCAATTGCTACTGAGAAGAATCCTCTGTGTTCATGTTTACCTTCTTGGGACTCAGATCCAATAGTTGAACAGGTGTTTCATCCTATACAAGCTGTGGAGCATGCTCTCCACTATGTTGAGCCATTTGAAAGTTTAGACATGTTTCCTATCTGGGATGGTCTACTTCCTTATGTTGAAGTCTTCCTAGAGTCTTTGATACAGTCTGACCTTCTTATGGATGTTGGTTCAGTTGTGACTAAGTCTAACCTTGATTTTCTTCATAAACCTGATCTTTCCATTGATTGATATTCTTATGTTGGTCTCTTTGAGTCTTTGGACTCTCCCTTTGAAAAACAAGTTAGTGATCCTGATGAGTTTGATTTTTCTTCTAGATTTTCAACTCCTGTGATACTGAGTTTGTTCCTGCAGACTCTACCCCCCCTATTGATTTTTTATTTTCTTATGAGGTTGATCTTATTGATTATAAATCCCTGGGTCTTGGCACTGTAAAATATTCTTCAGTCGATTCTGCCTTGACTATACTTTCTGTAGATGATAGCATAGTTGCATGTGTTTCTGCCAATGTGACCTGCATCGGATATTTTCTTCTGAATATGATCTCGATGTTATTGTTTCTTGGAGAAATAATTTTTAGTTGGATTCACAATTATTTATTGGCCCTGCCTTGTTTTTCAATATGTAATTGCATTTTCATGTACCCTGCTCGTGCTTATGAGCTTGATTCCATCTTCCACGCTCTTAGCTCATTGTATAAGCCCTCATCTCTGCTCTCACCATCGCTCAACTTTGTACCCTCTTTCCTTTGCAACTTGACACCTTTTACCTTAAGGAGAAATCCCTTGAGTGTATTTATCTTGCTCATGTTCCTTTCATTATGCTTAGGTTTGTTCCTCATGCTTGGAACTAGCCTCGCCTGCCTCTGACACTCGTCTCCTCGCATTTAGAGCATTCTTTCTGCTCTCCTTCAAGCTCGTTAAAAATGGTAAGGAGATCGCGAGTTGAATTTTTTGGACTCGTTAAAACTTTACGGGAAAGATATGGAGTTATCTTTGTTAGGTATAACTCCCTATTGATTGTTTATTACTTTGCCAAAAGCTATTATTTATACATTAGATGTGGCGGTTGAAAACCAACCTTTTCACCTTCCTATCTATTCATATTCCTATCTATTCATATTCCTATCTATT
>LPNX010170569.1:69816-176530 GCA_001517045.1 Pseudotsuga menziesii
TGCCTCTATTGTGGTGCCTTCACAAATGCCATCCCACAGGTCATTGTAGATGAAGGCAGATTTGATCTTCCTCCACCATTCTGAATAGGTGTCTTTCCCAGTGAGGGTGGCACCGACTATAGATGCTATAGATTGCATTATTACAACTGTCAGTGTAATTTTCAAAGAGAAAAATAAAAATTAATAACCTTGCAGGTCTACAGTCTCTGCCAAGGTGAATACAATGCAGGTTTATAGCAAATATATGAGTAAATACAAAATATATATTACTGTCAGTCATACACAGCCTTATATTGGTCTGCAATATCAATCTTAGCCCCTATCCAGACTTTGCAAGAAAAATAGGGTTTACTTCAAAAAATTAGGGTTCACTGCAGCATATATATGATCAATGCAAATATATATCTGATAGCAATACCAGATACCAGCCAGTGTCCAAGTCGCAGCAACAATTCTAGGAGGAATCCAGGCACCAGTTTTCACCTTTACAAGGCTCGAAATCAACAGCTTTTCATTATCATCCAGCAAACAATCTCGTTATAATAACAAAACCAAATCCTTTTTGTTATAACAATAACAAACCATAGATACCAGCTACAATGCATTGCATTGATACGAGACTGCCATTCCACGATCGACCCTCCAATCTCTTTGGATGAAGCATATAAACTGCTCGCTCATCCCACATATATTTCTGTCCCCATAGAAGCATGGGCTACTCACCAGATACTGCACACAACTTTCAGGTTAGCATGATATTTGTATGGCACCCCCAGTAAGCACTTGCGAACAAGATCGTCTTGGAGAGCACTTTTCACACGCTTTCAGGCAGACAGCAATTTCAGTCAGCTTCACAATTCTCCAGGCAGCTTCATATTCAGTCTACACGCAGCTTTACAACGCAGGTCTCACAAGATATGTCTCCAGCGCAGTTCACAAAATATGTGAGAATGGGTCGATATTATCTCTCCAGCACAGTTCACAAAATAACGAAATTATGCATCAGTGAGCGATCCATTCACTGTCTCCGTCGATATTGAGTTTATAGTGTTGAGTGCAGTGAATGAAAATGGCAGGGAATGGGTCGCAGTTCACAACGTACAGCTCGCGCACAACATACAGCTCGTCTTTCCTCAGACTTTAAAATAATATGCCGAGCTAAGGATTGTTTCAATGCACAACGTCACAGTGCAGTCTACAAGCAATGGATGGGGTTTTCCTATCAAGAGAGCGCGACTCAGGAGAGAATGTCACACCAGGTCATGCACAACAATTTCATAGAGAGTATGCAGAATACCAATAATTAGGTTTAGGGTTAGGCTCTTCATTAAGAAAATAAACGCACATAATGAATGCGCGCAGGGGCAGGCTGGCAGGCAGTCTGGCAGCCAGGAGGGCGCAGAAATGCAGCAGGAGTTATGGCAGACAACCTGCTTTGATACCAGTTGTTAGGTATAACTCCCGATTGATTGTTTATTACTTTGCCAAAAGCTATTATTTATACATTAGATGTGGCGGTTGAAAACCAGCCTTTTCACCTTCCTATCTATTCATATTCCTATCTATTTACAATAATCCCAACGGATTATTCTAACAATCTTCATGCCCTGGTCTGAATCCTTAAATATGACTAGATCAACCAGTTCACTTGTCCCTTGAAACTCGTTAAGGGATGTGAAGGAACATCCACATAGGTATAAGTTTACCCCTTTTTACGGCTATGTGGATTAATTAGGAAAAAAAATACTCTATTTTTCTTCAGAATCCAGAAGAGTATCTTTAGGTATAGATTTATCTCTTTTCCGGGCCTGGAGGACTAAATTTACGGAAAAGGAAACCCTGGTCAAGCTTACTTTTCTCTTTTTCGTGCTCTGGACCTAAACATGAAAAAGATTTCAAGTGTTATTTATGTCATTTGTCATTCTTGCTTAAACTCTAGGACAAAATCATCGAGTTTACTGTTGAATGTACCATTCTCGTAAATCAATGGAACTTTCTAAGTGATCTTGCTTCCCTTCACACTCGTAAAGCGCTTATGCTTTCTTTTGGAGGAGAATTGGTTGGGTGATAGTTTACCCCTTTTTCGGACCTTGCTGACTAACTATGAAAAAGTCATACCTTAGTTCTACTGGACTACAAGAGTTCTCCTTTGGATTGTTTTACACTTTTTCGGACTTAAGAGACTAAACTTATGAAAAAACACCTCCCTAGAGTCTTCTTTGGAGTTTTAAGACTCTCAAAACTATAAAAACAATGACGAGCACTTACTAATTCAGGATCATAAATACACGAATCAATGCTTTATCAAGCATTCTTCTGTCTCTTCTTTGAGCTTGCCAACAATGAAGAAGGTCCCGAGTTTGTTTTCTTGGACTCATTAAACTTTTACAAGAAAGAAGGGAAGGGAAGTTCATTCACATGTTTTTTACATCATGGAAGCAAGTCTTGTCTCCTTGAACAAAGCGCCAGTTTTGAGTCTATCAACAGTTGGGTCCTAGTTTTGGACCTTATTCTGATTAAGAGTTTTTACTCCTCCAGTTGGCCTCTTTTCCAATTATATGGGGAATCTATCAGTGTCTCCTACATTGTAGATTTGTGTCGCTGGTCCTTTCGTGTCAAAAGCTACCTCAGTCAGTTTTGTGTCATGCTCACTATTCAAGGATAAACCTTTGTCAACCATTCTGCAGTTTCCTTGACCTTTTGTGTTGGAACTTCCCTGATATGAGTTCACTACATCATGTCTTCGACGGTCCTTGCTCCAAAACTTTGTTCCAGTTCTAGATTCAATCAATTCGCTTTATTTGCTTTCTTCCTTATTCCGCTTTTATTTTCTTTACTGCCTTGGCCTTCTTTATATTTTATCTTTGCTTTCACGACTTTATTCTCTTTTGTTTCTTTGTGCCATGTTTTTGTGTTAGTCTTGCTTTCCTAGTTTTCTTGCCTTAATTTTTTTATTCCTCTTTTTCTCAACTTTCTTATTTTTAACTTTAATTGGCTTTCCTTCATGTGCAAGCTATCCTTTGTCAATATTTACTCTCATGTGCTTTGGAGACGTATTCCTCTTTCTCATTTCATAAATAAAATAGTAATTTATTAGTTTCTTCCTAATAAGTGCCTCTTTAAACTATATTCGGGAATTTTGACAAATCCTAATTAATTAATTCCTTGGACCTTCAAAATTAACCCTAAGACATTAATTTTCTTCTCCTCAACCCAAGGGTTTGACTGAGTTAAGAACTTAAACAATGAATCATTTATGAGGGGACATGATATGTTTTCATAGATTGTTGTCAACACCGATCATTTGTTCAATTCCTACCGGTTAAGGTTGATAGTGAGAGCCACCTGGAAGATAATTGAGATGATTCAAGGGGTGTCCAAAATGGTTATCATATTCATACAATCATGGTGAAAACATATTTCGGTGGACATATGGATCTTCCATTTAACATTGGGGTTGGACCTGCCCTTGGTTATAGACCCATACTTCAGTTGTGGGAAATTCCTATAATTGAAAAAAAAAGAAAAAGAAAAAGGTCGATTGCAACAGGACCATTTTTTTTATTGTTAGAGAGGTGTGAGAAATGGTTGGGAATGGGATGGTGAATATGGTGTTCACGGGGGAAGAGATGAATGTGGGGGGCACTGTGAGAATTGAAAATGCGATAACATGCATTCTGTTATGTTTAATTAATCCTTTGTTGTCCAATATAGTCTATTTGGTCATCTTTCCTAACTTAGGAAGACATTATTACTGTACTAGAGTGTGGGGGACACACATAGAGGTTATATGCCACTTAATGCATGTGCATGCATGAGTTTATGTGCCTATGAGACCAATCCCTACATTATAGGATCCCACTCTGAGTGCCACCAAGAACCTCCACCAGTTGGTTCTGGTAGGTAAGAAGTTATGTGCTGAGTTAACCTCCAGTTACAATCAGTTAGAACACTTTTAGTTAGCCTAGTGCCAGTTTTGCATGCATGCAAGGAGAGTGGCACCTTTTTACCACCTACCTCATCATTTAACTGATTTTATACTGATTTAGACATCCGTAGTTAAACTAGTGAGCTCCAGTGGTGATTTAGACACACTGAGTTAGCTAATCAGTCAGTTAGAATTGATAGATTTGAATTTTATCTTTAGCATTTGAATTATTTTTATTCTATAATAATTTTATTATTGATTAATGAATGAATATTAATGTTCTGATTATTTGAGCAATTCTTGTCCGATTTATTTGAAATTTGTGGCATGAATTTCTTGTTCAGTGTACATTCTCTTGGTTATTCAACTGCATAATTCCCTTCCTACAACTTTCATATTTTCCCGTAGATCAATGGTTCACAAATTTAACATGGTATCAGAGCCTTGTTCAGGCGAAAAGCAAGTCTTGTTTGATATCTAGTGTGTACCAAAAGTAGTCGAGTTTCCACATAAATCATGGAATCATAGCATTTCTCCCTTTGGATTATGTCTAGAGAAGTCTATCCAGGTGTGAGAGACTCTGAGAAAGTGCACATGTCGAGGTGGAAAGGCTTGAACTGACATATGATTGTGAATTGGTTGGTTATGCAGTGATATTTTGTAGGTACAACTTCAATATGGATTCGAGATTATCAATTCCTCTTCTTACTCCATTCACAAGATATTCAGAGTGGAAATTGAAGATGGTTTTATCTCTAAAGAGACAAGGTCTCTATGATGCATCTATTGTAATTGGTAAAGAGACTTATGAATATGAGAATGACTGGCTAAATGACGGTGATAGAGCATTTTGAACGATATGTCTAGCCTTTTCTCCAAGCTTACACTACCTTATTGATTTTGCTGAATACCAAAAAGATCTTTGGACATTATTGGATAGAACCTTTGGCAAGCACAATGAGGATCATTCTAGAAATTTGGAGAGCATAACCAACACCACAATAGTTATTTCTTCAAAAGTATCATCCTCTATTATCTCTGATGAAGCTGTTCAATATGAAGAAGAGGCATAATCTTCAACACAGTCAATTCAAATTTAATAAAGTCTCCTTGGAGTGACTCCTTCTCCTGCTGCTCTGGAAGTTTATGAGATCTATGATATATCATATTCTCATATAAATGATCTATAAGAAGACATTCGAATCTGTGTTATTGAATAAAAACTATTTTTCCATTCTACTCAGGCATTCTCCAATGATTCTTCTATTTTAAATTCTGTGCAAAGTTTTCCAGTGATTGCTTCAAAAAATGAAGACGAATTTGATTTCTCTCTCTCTCTAATGTTGCCAATGGTGTGCAGAAAAGTACTGTTGATGTGTTTGTAAATTCATAATGTATTCACTTGTATATCTTATATTGTACCCCGATGTTCCTATTGGGAGAATCAGTTGTATTTTATTGTACCTCGATGTTCCTATCGGGAGATTCATTAATATAATAAAGTCATGTAAATTCATTGAGGTTAACCCTCCATTGTAAGTTGCTGCAATAGTCCCCACAGTTGAGTTAAGGTTAACCATCCTTGTTGATCGAAGGGAAAAGTCCCCACAGTTGAGGGGCACTAGGGTTATTAGACTTTCCTAGAGATGTTGGCCCTAGTAAGTAATTGTAAAAGTTAGAAACTTGTATAAATAGAGAGTCTACAGTTGAGGGGCACTAGGGTTATTAGAATTTCCTAGAGATGTTGGCCCTAGTAAGTAATTGTAAAATTTAGAAACTTGTATAAATAGAGAGTGAGACTCTCTATTTGTCACACTCACTCAACTAGGGCGCATGAGTGAGAGAGGAAGTGCTTACACAAGTGAGAGAGAGAACAACTGTTGGAGATCATCTTTTTTGCCTTTGGGTTTTACTGCTGCCATTGGTGCTCATTCTATCTCCGAGGAAGTTGCAGGGCTTTCTTTTTTATGGTTTCACCAAGGAAAATTCTTTGTGTCTCTTGTGATTATTGCTGTGCATGTTATTCTCTCTAATAAGATCCTAATATCATATTGCTTAAATGATAAAAATCTAACATGGTATCAGAGCTAACCTAAGAAGAAGACACTGTGCAGCTGCAGAAGCTAGGGCTTCTTACTTTTTGGGTCTCTCTCCACAATACATCAGCAAAAGGATGCTAGGATAACTCTCAATTGAAGGGCACATCTTTCTGTCAAAGCATAATTTGATTTCGGGTATTTTCAGTTTTTGCTGCGGGAAATTAGGGCTTTTCACATAAGAGGAATTTTTAAGTGATCCCAGCATAGGATTTCTCTCCTCATCAAAATCGAATTTTAGAGATGAAGGTTGAGATTTTTGATTGGGTAAAATTCCGAGAAAGTCAAACCCTAGTTTGACCCCAGGCCTCAAAAACCCTAAAATACTAAAATGGGTAGTTTTGGTACATTTGCTATATCTCTGGATTAAATAATTCTCAGGGACCAAAATTTTTACAAGACAAAGATAAAATATTGATGTACCTTGTGTAAAAATTTCAGCCTCATATTCGCTATATTCTAGGATATATGTTTCCTCCAAATCAGGGTTCCAGCCTCTTCCAAGATTCATCCCTAAACTTGACACCTAGGGATAATTGCTATATCTTGGGCTACAAAGTTCCAAATGAAATTTTACAAGATGTTCCAGATAGGGCATGGACTTTAATTTCTATGGTAAAAGTTTTAGACCCTGATGATGAAACATGGACACGTGGAAGTATGTACAAGTTTGCTATGCTAAACAGTAATGAAATAAGTCACCTTGGAAAACTCTCATAAGTCCCAATTGGTGAAACTAATTCTGGTAAAACCTATGTGGTTGGAAAGAGGAAGGACGAGGTTACTTAAGTATGAAATTTTAGACACAGAGGATCAATACTTTTGGAGATACCACATAAATAATATCAGGCATTTCTGCAGAAGAAATTGGTAAACTAGGGCTTCCTGTTCCGGGTGCTTCCCTCCACTGTTTTTAGAAAAGGAGTACATTGGAAAGATCGCCTTTATGAGGCCTATATTTCTATCCAATTATCATTTTGAAAATTAGGGTTTCTCTGACAAAATCTAGATCATCCAGCTTCGAAACCAGGATGGACACCTCAAATCGGTAAGATCTAATCTTTTGCTATTTACAGTTGAGGTTCTCATTTCAAAATGACTAATGACACCATCTTGATGACAAGATTGGTGAGGATGACAAATTCCAAGCATGGAATTATAAGATCTCACCAGGAAATGAATTGGACACCTACATAAGTAGAGAGGTTCCAGTTCCAAAGGGAGATGAGGTTAAAGCCTTACACAAGAAGAACTTGGTCAAGGCCAAGAAGATCATTGCTGATTCAATCAAGGATCATCTTATACCACAAGTGTCTTCCATAAATACACCTAAAGAGATTTTTTGATTCCTTGACCAAGATATTTGAAGGGAAGAACATAAATCAAAATATGACTTTGAGAAACTAGTTGAAGAATGTGAAGAATGCAGAGACCATACAGTCATACTTTACAAGGGTCTCTCAAATAAAAGAACAACTTGTAGCATTAGAAGAAGAAGTGGAGAATGCAGAAGTTGTGATAACCACCTTGAATGGACTCCCAGGATCATGGGATTCATTCATTCAAGGAATGTGTGCCAGAAGGAAGTGATTACTTTCAACAGAATTTGGGAAGAGCACACACAAGAAGAAACTCAACTCATAATAAGAGAAAAGAAGATGGGAGAAACTGAAGAAGATACCTCAAGCGATGAGGAATATGAAGAACTCAAGTCTTGAAGAACCTCTTATCTATCTTAAGGATTTGGATAAGAAATGATGCTGTTATGAATGAAGAAGTTGATGAAGCTGAAAGAAGGAGTCTACCCATGAAACAAATAAAGATAAGTATTCAATTGTGATTTCATGATATTGTTTGGTTATGCATTTGTTTATATTCGGTTGATGATATAATGTTGCATTAATGACAGTATACTACTAAGATGCATGTGATGGGTAAGTAGCTCATGTTTCTATACAACTCTCCATTGCTACTTATCTAGAATGAAACCTCTTTGCTGACATATTGGGTTAGTGCACAATCTCAATGATGTCTTGGTAGAGATGGAAGGCATCTAGAAATGTTTCCGTGAGCTATAGATGAATGTTGTATTGGATAAAATAGTTGCATGATTATATCTTTATGCATCAGAATTTTCCATTGTGAATATGCCTTATGAAATGTTTCTAACCATACAAATGCATTTGAATTGTAGAAAAGATCACGTACAATCACCTACAAAAAAAGAAGGATGAGACTTGTTCCGAAGAAAATGTGACGACAGTTCAAGAAAGAATCCAAGATGAACAATAATATGATGATACTTTCAAAGAAAGAAAGAGGCCTCAGAAACACTCCAGTTATGTGACACTGTTGAGCAACATCATTGATGCAGAGCCTTCCAGCTATGAAGAAATAGCTAAGAAGAAAGGGAAGGAGAATACCAGTTAAAGAAGAATGAAGTCAAGGAAGCAGTATCAAGACCTAAAGGGAAGTCTGTAATGTATTCCATATGGATCTACATGATCCAACATGTAGTAGATGGAAACATCGTGGGATACAAGGCAAGATTCGTAGCACGAGGCTTCTCACGGAAATAAGGCATAGACTACGAAGAGACATTTGCAGCCACTAGAAGTTAAGACACATGACAGGCAGAATCATGTGTGCAAATGAAAGAAGGCCTTGTACGAGCTTAGAAGACACCCATAGGATAACACATACACGAGGAGCTTGAAGATCACCTAGAGTGATGAGGATCTTAACCTTTTCTACAAGGTTGAAGATGAAATCCTATAGAGGATGACAAGCTCACAGATGGGTGCGAGAAGAAATTTTGAAAAGGTTCAAGATAGAGGATCTTGGTATCCAATGACCTTAGATGGATACATGAAATATTAGTAGTAGAGGAAGCTACTTGTCATTCCAGTATAGAATGTTTCAATGCATATAGTATGAAATACAATGGAGAATGGTGCTCCACTTCAAAGGGAGTGACTGCAGAATATCTTGAGGTTTGACATGGTACGACAGGATGGAAATATTATTGATGGCTCTAGGATTTACTGAGAGTAAAGCATATTCCAAGCTTTGCTTCAAGGTTGAAGGTAGAACACCAGTGATGATCCTATTATATGTCGATGAATTGTTCCTAAAATAAAAGAGGAACACATTAAAGTTGCAAGAAGGAGACTTGTTGCCGAGTTCAAGATGAAGGACTTGGATACGATGCACTACTTTCTAGGCATGGAGGCGTGGCAGAATGTGGATGGAATCTCCCTGGGTTAAGGGAAGTATGCAATAGATATCCCGAAGAGGTTCAGGATGATAGGCCATGACCACACCTATGGCATCAAACCTGAAGCTATTGAGTGATGCTTCATCAGAGTCGGTTGATGCTACGATGTATCATCAGATGATTGGGTCATTGATGCACCTGAAGAATACGAGACCAAATATTTTCTTTGTTGTGGACACATTGAGACATGTTCACATGATGGTTGCAAAACATGCAGTGAGGTACCTGAAGGGTACAGTTGAGTATGGGCTCAAGTATGAGGCAAACAAGTAGATTAATCTAGAGGGTTATGTAGATTCGAATTGGGTAGGCAGTGCCATTGATAGGAAGAGCACTTCAAGGTGCTGCTTCAGTATGAGATTAGGTGTGATCTCTTGGTTTAACAGGAAGGAGTCTTGCATGGAACTAAGAACAGCTAAGGCAAAATATGTTGCCACTTGCTCGACTATTTGGGGGTAGTATGTTTCTTTTGAAAACTACTATTTGATTTAATTGATCTGGATTGCATTTTTGTATGATGCAGATAAGAGTAGTGAAGCTTGGGTATGTGATCCATATCGATATCTCTTGAAAGAGGGAGTTCTAGCATAGCTGGTGAGACAGGTTGTCTAAGCATAAAATCCCAGCAAAGTTCGTAGGTTTCTCAGACGTAAACGGTCACGTAGGTTGTCCTCGGATGTAATTGGTCCTGTCGAAGGTCGCATGTTATCCTTGGACGTAATCAACCCTGATGTGATTCTATGCTAGAAATGGCAAGAGTGAAGTTCGAGTATTTGAGGGAGAAGCTTGGTGTTCTCCAGATTGAGGTGATGAGCCCGAGATCCTTTCTGACATGGTAGGATTGGTTCCTTCCATGGTCATATATAAGTGCAGATCCTTTTTGACTGGGTCAAATGTAAGTGCAGAGCCTTTTTGACTGGGTCAGATATAAGTGCCGAGCCTTTCCGACATGGTGGTAGGCTGGGCCTCCCATGGTCGGATATAAGTACTAAGCCTTTTTGACATGGTGGTAGGCTGGGCTTACCATGGTCAGATATAAGTGCTGAGCCTTTCTAACATGGTGGCAAGCTGGGCCTCCTATGGTTAGATGTGAGTGCTGGGCCTTTATGACCAGGTTAGATGTAAGTGCTGGACAAGCCTTTCTGACATAGTGGCAGGCTGGGCCTCCCATGGTCATATGTGAGTGCTAGTCCTTTCTAACTGGGTCAGATGTAAGTGATGGACGAACCTTTCTGACATGGTGGTAGGCTGGGCCTCCCATGGTCAGATGTGAGTGCTGGGCCTTTATGACATGGTGGTGGATGTGTTCCTCCCATGGTCATATGTGAGTGCTGGGTGTGCCTTTCTGACATGGTGGTGGATGTGTTCCTCCCATGGTCAGATGTAAGTGATGGACGGGCCTTTCTGACTGGGTCAGATATAAGTGCTGAAGAATATGAAGACCTACATGGAGGCTAGGCCTACAACCAGCATGAAAAAGGGATGGCTATGTAGAACTTCCTATGATGAGTAGATCTGAGAGATAGCACCAGATAGCAGAAGCAGTGTTGATGATGATCCAATGATGATCCAACTTTGATGATGATCCAATGATGATCCAAATTTGATGATGATCTAGTGATGATCCAGCTTTGATGATGATCTATCTTTGATGATCCAGCTTTGATGATGATCCAGTGATGATATAGTTTCGATGATGATCCGGCTTTGATGATGATCCAGTGATGATCCAGTTTTGATGAGGATCAAGTGATGATCCAGTTTTGATGTGATCCAGACTTGATCCAGAGAAGAAGACTTGTGCTGATGAATTGTGTCAAGAGAATACCTTCCTAGTTAAGAGGGAGTGTTGATGTATTTTTAACTTCGGAATGTATTCACTTGTATTCTTATCTGTACCCAATGTTCCTATTGGGAGAATCAGTTGTATTTTATTGTACCTCGATGTTCCTATCGAGAGAGTCATTAATATAATAAAGTCATGTAAAGTCATTGAGGTTAACCCTCTGTTGTAAATTGGGTCAATAGTCCCCACAATTGAGTTAAGGTTAACCCTCCTTGTTGATCGAAGGGAAAAGTCCCCATAGTTGAGGGGCACTAGGGTTATTAGACTCTCCTAGAGATGTCGGCCCTGGTAAGCAATTGTAAAAACTAGGAACTAGTATAAATAGAGAGTGAGACTCTCTATTTGTCACACACACTCACTCAACTAGGGTGCATGAGTGAGAGAGGAAGTGCTCACACAAGCGAGAGAGAGAACAACTATTGGAGATCATCTTTTCTGTCTTTGGGTTTTACTGCTGCCATTGGTTCTCATTCTATCTATGAGGAAGTTGTGGGGTTTTCTCCTTCATTGTTTCCCCAAGGAAAATTCTTTGTGTCTCTTGTCTCTTGTGATTATTACCGTGCATGTTATTCTCTCAGATAAGATCCTAAAATCATATTGCTTAAATGATAAAAATATAACAAGTACTATTTTGGATATTTTAGAAGAAATGTCATATTTTAGGATTGATCCATTCACTTTCATTGATCTAGAGCTTCCATCAAATTCCTACAGGATTGCTTGCACCAATACTCAGAGTTTTGTTGAAGAAGGAAAAAATTGTGCATATACCATCTCAATGGAGCACTTGGAACCTTTGTTCCACACTGTTGGATCTGATATGACCTTATTTTGTTTGAATTTTAAGTTTCAAGAGCCTCCAGTCATGTTTATAGTTTCTCTCAACAATTTTGGTGTGAAAAATCAAGTGCCTTAAGTCTCTTTAAAAATTGTTGTTAGGGATTTGATGTTAGTTTTTTTTCATGAGTTTAATGATATTAGATTTTATGAATCATTGGATATTTTAGAAGATATATCAGATTATGGAGCTCAATCATTCACTCTCCATGGTACCAGGAATTCTCTACCTTTCTACTTGATCACATGCTCATCTCCTCACAGTACTAGTAAAGATGGAGATATTATGCATTCGCCTGGACACGATCCTAACACCTGGAGCTGATTTTACATCAAATGGTTCGATGTTCAAGGATGAAACATATAAGTTTCTTGTTTTTACCTCACATGGTTTGAATTCTCAAGAAATTTTTCTCTCTCATTAGTTGATCTCAGTTGCTCTACATGGGTCTAGTTTTCATCTTGCAACTGTCTATGTTACTGATTCAGTTGAGCATATTCCTCTTCTTCCAAAGAGGAAAATTCCTCCATACATAATCATTTACTTTGGAGAGGTTCATATGCATAGTCCCAGGATGTTGATGCACATAAGAACTAAGATTCCGCATTACTGCTCCATAGAGTAGCAGACTGCAACACAATTTTATGATTCCTGCGTATTTTGAGTGGGGGGGGCATTTCCCATGAGGTTTTCCCCATTTTTCTTTATTTTATTAAGCAATATTTTATTTCATTTAGATTGTATGGGTGACTTTTTCCCTAGTTGTCGAGGCCAAAGTTGTCCAAATTTAGGATTAAGGGGGGGTGTTAGGATTAGTTAATCCTCCTTTGTCCAATATAGTCTATTTGGTCATCTTGCCTATCTTAGGAAGACATTTTTTTGTACTAGAGTGTGAAGGACACACATAGAGGTTATATTCCACTTATTGCATGTGAATCCATGAGTTTATGTGCCTCTGAGACCAATCTTGCATTATAGGAGCCCACTCTGAGTGCCACTAGCAACCTCCATCAGTTGGTTGTGGTGGGTAAGTAGTTATGTTGAGTTAACCTCCAGTTACAATCAGTTAGATCACTTTCATTTAGACTAGCACTAGTTTTACATGCATGCAGGGAGAGTGGTGCCTTTTTCTCACCTACCTCATCAGTTAACTGATTATAGAATGATTTAGACATCCAGAGTTAAACTAGCGAGCTCCAGCAATGATTTAGACACACTAAGTTAACTAATTAGTCAGTTAGAACTGATAGATTTGAATCCTATATTTATCATTCAAATTCTATTTATTGTATAATAATGGTATTATTGGTTAATGAATGAAGATTAATGTTGTGATTATCTGAGCAATTCTTGTCCGCATTTTTCTGAAATTTGTGGCATGAATTTCCTGTTCGGTGTACATTCTCTTTGATTATTCCACTGCATAATTCCCTTCCTATAACTTTCATATTTTCCTCTAGATTAATGGTTCACAAATTTAACACATTCAAATGATGACTCCCATGACTCCGTACGTTTTATACCTCATAGTAAATGCATCCATCCCTACTTCGCTTTGTTGGCTTGTTATTTTTTTTTCATGTGGTTGATGACACCGGATATCGGTGCTCACTATGTTCACAAATACCCCCCCCCCCCAAATCTGTGAGAGAACATGTGGTGGCCAATAATTTTTCATATTGCGGGGAATCCACAAAAAAGAAAATATTATAAACCCATTTAAGAGATCAACATGCCATTTACAGGGAATGGAACCTTGTCGGGGAGGGTAACATTCATTCCTTCCAACCACCCAAGCTACATCCAATAAAAAAAATATCATATTATTAATCGGTTGGAATTATAAGTAAAAGTATCCCCTAATAGGTCGGATGCTTGTAATTTCCTCAAGACTCAAGCTCAATGATATGGGGTTAAGATGGGAAGGATTTCAGTTTCTCTAACCTCTTTCAAGTCACTAAAATTAATATGCGTATAAACCCTAATGTCGATTGTGCCAAGTATGTTTGTCAATGAGTTGTCGGTCTGATTAGTATTTGATTCTTTCATTATGGTGTAGCCGCTAGCTCACTTGGAAGTTCTTCTCGATCCCTTTATTTCAATATATTGCATTGGAATATCATTGTGGATTTGGACTAATGGTTTTATTTTATTTTTGTATATGGAAGGGTTCATTGATGAGGTTTGATGATGATCAAATATCAAAGGGTTATCTTAGTGATTTGGTATAAATACTAGTGATTGATGAAGTTAGTATAAAAACTTATGCTTAGTACGATATAGTAGCTATAACATTACGCTTATTACAATATTGTAAAGACCACGATGGATCATTTTCTCTGTATTCTTAGCTAGTCATGTGAACTCTTGCTTTTTCTATTTTTATAATGCAATTAAATAAATAAATGATGTTTCCAACCAGTTTTACTTTTATCTAAGGTTACATTACCAATGTCCTTTTTATCTCAATCAACTTGAATTTGAGTATTGTTAGTAGAATTAAAATGCTCTTTCTCTCAAGTTTGTTAGTGGTTTTTGATTTTTCTTTTTTTGTGTGTTTTATTGTAATGGTGCAGTATTTTAACTTTAAATAGTTGTTTGTTTCTTTTAAACAATATTATTAAATGGGGTTGGTTAAGTAGTCTATGTTTTGATTCTCTTTATAGTTTTTCTCTATGAGAATTTCTAACGAAAATGACTATTTTTCATTATTCAAATTATATTTTTGTTTACATATTTAGTGCCTATACCTTTAGACACCTGGGTTATGCAATTCCAACAACTTAAAACGTTTAACCTACTCTTTATTAAATAAATTTAGGATATCAAAGGTGTATTTTTAACACTTGGATGTATGGGTTAAGGTCTTGTTAATGGCCCTATTAATTTCCCAATTGTTAAAAAATGTTATTTTCCCATTTCTAACAAGATACCCAACTCGACATGATTCAATATAGATTTTTTCCATTTTTTTAAAGATATGAATCAATGCACTGTCCTCGTCTTTATTTTAGGTTTTCTTTGTCACATTTTAGTGGATATCTCAATGAAATTGTAGTGGAATACTCCTAGAAAAATGACAACATTGATGTTAGTCTAGTTGTGAAATACTATTTGGAAGTAACATACCCACATTAATAAATGATTATTATGGTTGGTTGTGTTTTATGTAAATTAGAATGCATTTTCTACCATTAGGATGGGTTACAGTTTCAAATTATTTTTGGATGGTGTTTTTACGGATTTTGTTTCTTTAATAAATTTTGATGAGTGATAATTAAAATATTATTATATTGAAAATAGTCTAAACAATTGACAATTGACTATTTGGATGATTTTTTGGTTTACAATTTTCGTTTAAAATCAAAAGCTCCTTATGTTGATTTAAGTATTTTGATAAATCCTACATTCCTTAAAAAACAATGGTAGCTGCAAAGCAACAACTCCTTTCATAATGGAAGATTGTAAGAAAATATTGCAATATATATATATATATATATATATATAATGGTAGTTAATTAAATTTAGTACCGGAGCACATTTTGTGAAGTAAAGTATTTAGTTCACTAGTCTATAGAGTTATTTATGTCAATTTGATTTATATTTTTGACTTCAAAATTATGAGTTAATCAACTATCATCAACATTAGAAATAGGTTTCATATAGTAATTATGAAAACGTACCTCGTATAATGTTTATATAACAATTTTTTCTTAACCACTATATCAATTTTATTTTCTTATTTGAGTAAATAACATTGTAAGATTAAGTTTTGATGTAAACAATTTAAAGATAAAATATAAGTAATAATGATATATTCAATGATTTATGACAAATTAGTTTTGCAAGTTGAATATACAAATAAGGATGCAACATTAAGTTATAATGTAAAGGATTTAAGATTTGTGAATAACATATGGACAACGCTTAAGCGCCAAGTTCATCCATGTTAAACTAGAGTATTTCTTTCCCTCACAGATGTCTTGCATCAATTTTGGTTGAATAAATAACATCCCTTGGTTCACATCCGACGGTAGATATTGATAGGCACTCATACTTAACTCTTAACCTAGTTTTGCATGCTTCATTTGAGTTTGATGGAGAAAGTTTTTTATCTGTTTTGGATGAATGGAGGAAACACCTAAAATTTGGGAATGTTTCCATTCTCATATGTTTTATCCAAGTTGAATAGTGAATAGTTGTTGAAGAGTGAGGACTCAAGCTATATTCTTGAGCTCAACACTATTTGCTTTTAGAGGAATATTTAATATCTAACATTTAAACTTTGTCGGTGTTGTCGATTGAAGAGCATAGGTTTGGGAAATTTTTGTAGGTTAGAGACACACATGGTATTTTCTGTGGAATCAATGGATACTTAAAGTATGAAAAACCAAGTCACAACAAGAAGAAAGTAAAAATGTACATTGTGAAAGTGGATTCAAGTTATTATGTGTCACTAAAATCCTCTCTCATGTGGCTTCTAGATTTCACTAATATAATTTATTAATATGATATCAGGTGGGCCATTTGGAAAAGATCAGAGGAAAAATTTTCATGCATCATCCTACAATTTAAGAAAAAATAGGGAAACTATATACTAGAAAAACACATTAAGCAAATGGAAACCACAATCATTGTGTTGCTCCTTTTTCTAAAAAAATCGAATTATATTAATAGAATATACAGGTAATAGTACAAACGTTGATAGTTTGGATAACCTTCACATCTTTATGTGCCCATATTTCACCCATATGTACATATTAGAAATGGAAATCCCTCGGAACCCCCTCATGGAGAAGAAAACATGGTTCACGTTCAAACATTCAGACTAACAACACTAGACCCAAATAAAGACAGAGGGTTCTTATCCCAAAACTAAAATCATATATTATTATCAATTGCTTATGCTAGTCATAACTTGGACGTTCGAACATATATAACCTTGTCACAACAATTAGACTACTAGGTGACCCACCAAAAACAACAAACAAGACAAAACTAGCTAAGACATGACCAATAAAGGAACTTAGAATTCAGTATGGTTATCTGTTGGACCAGATCCACCTTGGCCTCCCATGCAATGTTGGTGAGGCTCCCTCTCCACTCCATCCATAGGAATGACCACTCCCAACTGAGATGGGAACAAAATGCCCAACTCTTGCCCTACTGTGTCAATTTTCATGTGAAGCAGGTGGGTGTCTACATAGAGCTCCTTCAAAATTCCATCGAAACTTCATCTGCTTTCTCCTTCTCTTCCCTTTCCAATAGAACCTGAGCCATCATACCCTTAATTACCCAATACAGGGTCACATTTCTTTTATACAACCGCTGCATCGCCCATGAGGATCTAGGATCAGTAATCCAACCCTTTATCGTCGCCTCCTCCAAGAACAGAGCATTCTCTTCTACCTCACACCAAATTCCTTCCTCCAACAACTCCAAGACTTCTCGAATGGACTCAGGGATGGAGGTCTAATATTTCCATGAATCCTAGAGTTGTTCCTTGCTCACCCTCCTTATACCCTTCGACACTAACTCTCCAGCTGCTCCCTACAACTCCATGCTACTAGCACTTGTCACCTTCACGATGACCAAATTTCTTTTAGAGTCACCCCAATCCATTTTTCCACCTTCCACATTTCCAATTAGCACAATCCACTAGACAAAATAAACCACACAAACAGACCCTAGAAATCTTGATATTTCCCTTCACATTCCTTCTAAATTTAAATGAGGGATAACCCTATTTTTTTCCTTTCACCATCATCCTTCCTTCCTATTTCCATAATGGACACATTCATTTTACATCTCCATATTGTACCACCTCTTCGATCACTTTCCTGGATCTGTCGTGCTCGCATACTCTCTCCTCATGCAAAGGATGTAATCATTACCTTTCCTATGTGATCTACTCGATGCCCACCTACCAAAATGATTATCATTCGTCCCGACGTGTCAGGTTGGGTCCTCCACCTAGACCCCCCCCAACTTCATGTCGATTACCTATCTCATCAATATCTAGGGTTAGATAGTCCTACTGAATCAACTGGATGCATTTCCTTTCTAACTCCATCTTGACAAGTCTGTCCAGCGTGCCCTCCCATAGCATGTTTCTCTTATTAATGTCAGTGTTATCTAAAATGTACACCACGTTATTACTATATATTCTCACAAGGTTGAAAGAAATCCCCTAGCATTGGGTCATTCTTGAACGAAACTTTTCAAGCCTAAATTCTAACCTCCAGTTGTCCGACACCTTGGTCACCTGCTTACCATTCTAAATGTTTTATGCCATTTTCAGGATCATGACCAAGTCTCCTTCCAAAATAATGGGGAAAAAAATCCTAGTGATAGTGCTATCCAGACCTAGAAAAGGCCTTCAAACTTTTCAACATTGTTTCCTTTCCTATGGATCCCTAGTAGATCCAAATAACATTTTTGGTATGGTGCTGAATGGCTCCACCAAAACCCCGCCAGACTAGGATTTCCTTTTGATGCTCCATCAAAATCCATATTATAAAATCCTATTAGTGGGGGACTCTAGGATTTTGGGCTTCTTACAATCCTTCTATTCATTAGATCCAATCCAAAGAAAACCCCCCAACCCCTTATGCTTTGAGGATCCTTGTTTCTTGATCATTCACTTCATGATCAGAAGGATAAGCTGTTATTTTTAAAGTTTCCTGAATGTGGGAGGAAATCACTGCCTAGACTTCTTCTGAGGTGTTCTGCTTCTCTATGAACACATGCTAATTCCTTTCTTTCCATATTTCTAATAAAAGGAACCCTGCGAAGAGTTTCCAAATTCTATTGACTAGATTGTTATGATAAGGTTTGTCTCCCCATTGCTTGATTGGAAGATCAGTTCTTCCCTAGACTCTATTGGATTGGTGGAATATCTCATCCCCTCTATCTCATAATGTTGAGGCAAAGGGGAAAAAAAAATAGGTGATTCATGGTTTCTTCCTCATCCCTACACATACTACTATTAAAGAAATGTAAGTGCGGAAGATATTATATTTTGTATTATCATTGTTATTGCCCCTTCCAGAGATGTTGTTCCTCCGATTAGGGATGTCATTGATGTATTTGGTCCTGCAAATCCTTGAGGGAAAACCTTCATTGTAAGTCTATTTGGTAGTACCCACAAAAGTATTATTAAAATGTATTTTTGAGTCTTCCAAGGCAAGCTGGCCCTAGAAGCAAGTAGAATTCGGCCCAGTTGGGTTATTAGGCCTCTAAGCTAATTAGTATAAATAGGAGAGGCAGTTCCCTCATTTGGACAAGTAGAACACTCAAGTAATTACGCTAGAGAGAGAAGAGGAAATCCATTTAGAGGAGAGGAAGCAGTCTAGTCTTGTTATTTAGGTCTTACACTGTACTTGGTTGAAGTCTATATAGAGGAATTTTTGTTGGGTTTTATTCCCCACAAGGGTTTCCCACGATAGATATTTGTGTTCTCTTTTGTTATGATATGGTTTTTATTCTTTCAGAGATCCTTTTGTTTTGCTATAACAAATTTTAAAATCTTAACATGGTATTAGAGCTAACCTAAAAGAAGACATAGTGCAACAACTTATCTTGAAATCTGAAAATCTTGGGTTTATTATTATAGATATCTCCCTCCACAAAACAGTTGGAAAATAAGCTCCATTCAACTCACCCTAGGAGGGTGCATCTTTCTATTGAAGCAATTTTTATTTCTAAGGATTTTCACTTTTTGACCTACCACTACTACTGGGAGAAACTAGGGCATCATATTTTTTAAGGTTCCATCCACAGATTCGAAAAAATGCAAGATACAATCTATCTCTCCTTAGGGAGGGACACCTTTTTCTCCAATCAACTCTACAAGTGATGCCAGCTGGAAAATTTGGGTGTTCTAGTCAAACCCTAAGTCACCCTGAAGCATATTTCAAAAGCAGCCCTCATATTGGTAAGTTCTATCCCCTATATTTCCATTTGAAGTTCTCATTCATTAAAGACGACAAACAACACCAAGATTTATGAAAATATTGAGGGATTAGAGAAGTTCAGAGCATGGAAGTACAAAATCATGCTCATCCTTAAAGAACACGACCTAGATGGATTTATCAAACAAGAGGTCAAGGAACCAGAGGGAGAAGAGGAAAAGTCCAAACACAAAAAGGATATGATCAAAGTAAAAAGGATCATAGCTAATTCCATCAAGGATCAATTGATCTCCCAAGTATATTCGAAGAATACACCAAACTAAATGTTTGATGCACAAACTAGTATATTTGAAGGTAGGAACATCAACAGAAGAATGACCTTGAGGAACCAAATCAAGGGTGTGAAGATACATAAGACAAATAACATACAATAATTTTCATAAAGAGTATCTCAAATATTATAATAGTTAGAATCTATTGGTGATATGGTTGAAGAAGAAGTGGTGATGACCTCCTTGAATGGTTTCCCTAGAGAATGGGATTCCTTCATTAGAGGAATATGTTCTAGAAGAAATTTAACCAAGTTCAAAAAGGTATGGAAAGAATGTGTACAATAAGAAGGAATGATAGTAAACACATAATATAAGATAAATGATAATGAAGATAAATATCTGGCTACACACACCAAGAATGGAAGAATCAAAAGGAAGATTCAAGGTTCATCTCCCAGAAGATCACCGAAATTCAAGAAGAATAAGAATCCTAGAAGGGATTATTCATCCTTTGAATGTTATTCATGTCATAATATGGGACACATTTCTAGACACTATCCTCTTAATAAATATCTGTTGAATAAGAAGAACCAAAAGTACCATGCCCATGTAGCTGAAGCAAATGATTCAGACAAGGAAAGAACCACATAAAATGAAGACTCTAGTGAAGAGTATGTCCTAATTTCAGCTCTCACAAGTTCAATCACTCATGGAAGTGACACTTGGATTATAGATAGTGGTGCTTCCAAACATATGACATGACATAAGGATTCACTCTCTTGTCTTACCCAAAAGACTATTCACACAAGGAACAATTTGGAGATGATTCTCAGTACCCCATCAAAGGAACAGGAGAAGCCTCTTACAAATTAAGAACTCGAAAGTTCATGAATATGAAATATGTCTTATATATTCTAGGTTTAAAGAAGAATCTTCTTTCCATCTTGGCTCTAGGTAAGAAAGGGTTTATAGTTTCCTTTGTAGATGGTGAAGTTCTTCTATGGCCTAAAGGAAAAAAATAGATGATGCTACTATAATTGGTGTCGAAGGAGGACTCTACAAATTGAAAGGACACACATATTCATCCCTTACAGCAAACACCATTAGTCCATGTGAATTATGGCATATAAGAATTCCTCATGTAAACTACAAATAATTTTCAATTGTGAGCAAGGTTGTCACAGGTCTACCAGAGATCCATATCGATTATGAAGGAGTATGGAAAGGATGTTATCAAGGAAAGAACACCAAGAATCCATTCCCAAGCAGTAACAACAAAGCAAAAGGGATCTTGGACATTGTACGCTCAGATGTGTGTGTTCCAATGTCAGCACTTCCTTAAGCAGGTATGTATATTATGTCTCCTTTATTGATGATTACTCTCATAATACTTGGATATACTTATTAAAAGGAAAAGACAAATTATTTGGAAAATTCAAGGAATTTAAGGCTCTTCTGGAAAATCTGTCTAAAAAGAAGATCAAGACCTTAAGATCAAATAATGGAGGAGAATTCACTTCAAATGAATTCAAGGAATTCTGTAAGGAAGTTGGGATTAAGAAGGAGCTTACCACACCCTATAATCCACAAAAAATGGAGTAGCATAAATAAAGAATAGATCCATCATGGAAGCAGTCAGCGTAATGATCCATGATCAAGATCTATGTATGCACTTATGGGTAGAAGCAACAAGAAACACAATCTATGGCCAGAATAGAATATCTCACAATGCTCTTAGAAACAAAACCCCAGAATAAATGTTCACTAGTGAAAATCCTGAGGTGATCCACCTAAATATATTCAGTTGTCTTGTATACTTACATGTTCCAAAGGAGAAAAGATAAAAATTGGACCCCTAAGGAAAGAACGGAATATTTGTTGGATACAATGAACAATCAAAAGCTTATAGAATCTATATTTTAGGATTTTTCCAGATCGAGATTAGTCGAGATGTTATATTTGATGAATATGCAGCCTTCACCAAATCTAGAAAGATCTTTGCATATGAAGATCATGAATAAGAGAAGGCGATTCCTAGAACCAAAAAAGGTACCATACCACCGGTTAGAGATATTTAAGAAGATACTATACAAGAAGAGAATGAACTAACATAATCTCAAGGAGTCATGGAAACACCCCAGAAGATGATCTCAACAAAAAGAAGAACAACTTGGGATCATGATGTAGTCAAAGAAGCATGAAGATATGGTGCACCAGAAGGAAGAAAAATACAAAGAATCTATTCAAACTATGTGGCATTAATGAGAAACCTTGTTGATGAAGAACCCACATGTTTTGAAGAGGCTTCGAAGAAGAAGGAATGGATGCAATCCATGATTGAAGAATACCAATCAATAATAAATAATGATATTTGGGATGTGGTCCAGACTAAAGGACAAGTAATTAGTTTCTTCAAAATGGATTTTCAATACAAAGCATTCAATAGATGGTAGTATTGAAAAGTTTAAAGCAATATTTGTTGCAAGAGTTTTTCACAAAAGGAAGGAATTGATTATGAAGAAACTTTTTCACTAGTAGCAAGATATACTTCTATCAGAACTGTCCTTGCCTTGGAAGCCAAGATGAAATGGAAGCTACATCAAATATATGTAAAACAACTTTCCTAGATGGAGTCATAGAATAACAAGTATATATTGAACAACCAACAGGATTTGAAACCCACGACAAGGAGACACATGTATGCAAATTAAAGAAATATCTATGGAATAATTGATGGATTCCTAATGAATTTGGGCTTTATCAAAAGTAAAGACGATTCGAACCTTTATTGTAAGGTTGAGAATGATGGGAACATGATATTAATATTGTATGTAGATGACCTATTTTTGATAGGAAAGGAGAAGCTCATTAGTGAATGTAAGAAGAAACTTGCAGCGGAGTTTGAGATGAATGACCTTGGCAGAATGCACTATTTCCTAGGTCTTGAAGTGTGGCAGTTTCCTGATGAGATATTCCTAAACCAAGGAAAATACACAATAGATATTTTGAAGAGATTTGGGATGTTATATTGCAAAGAAATTAACACTCTGATGGTGACAAAACTGAAGCTACCAAATGATGACTCTTCAGAGAGAGTAGATTCACATTATACAGACATATTATTGGCTCACTGATGTATTTGACAAATACAAGACTAGATATATGTTTTGTTGTGAACACTTTGAGTTAGTATATGGTGGAGCCCAGACATGTCCATCTAGTTACAACAAAACATGTTATGAGGTACCTGAAAGGTACATGGTATTGTGGCCTCAGATATACAACTAAAAATGACTTCAGATTGTGTGGCTATACTGATTCGGATTAGGAAGGAAGTGCTGGAGATAGAAATAGCACTTCAGGATGTTGTTTAAGTTTGGGATCAAGTGTGATCTCATGGCTTAGAAGAAATCAAACAAGTGTTTCCTTCAATAGAACTGAGGTTGAGTACATTGCAACATGCTCAACCTGTAGCGAAGTAGTATGGCTTCACAAACTATTGGTAGGATTGTTCGATATTGAGATGGATGCAACCCATCTTTATTGTGACAACCGTAGTTGCATCAAGTTAATAGAGAACTCGATGTTTCATGATAGGTCAAATAATATAGAGATAAAGTATCATTACATCCAGGATATGGTGTAGAGAGGATCTATGAAGTTCCAGTATGTTCCTATAGAGGAACAAGTTGCTTATGTGATGACTAAGCCTCTTTCTTGTGTAAAGTTTGAACACTTCCAAGACAATATTGGTGTAGTCTGAAAGGACATCCCTGGAAAGAGGGAGTGGCGATGAGATTATTGTTGAGGATGGGATGGAAGTGATGTTCCAGTACAGAAAAGGAAAGTCAAGTTTATCAATGTTCCTGCAGATGTTGATATGGTTTGACATTCACTTGTGGATGGTAGTATCCTCCTTGAGGATGGTTTATGCGAACAAGAACAATCTCTTGTTGAGAGTGGTCCTAGATCTTAGCAACTGAGGATGGTCCTGTAGACGATAGTAATTTCTTTTGGAGAGTGATCCTGCATTCACATGTCGGATGGTCTTTCGGATAAGAACACTATCTTGTTGAGAGTGGTCCTAGATTTAAGTGTGTGAGGATGGTCCTATAGATGATAGTAATTTGTTGTGGAGAGTGATCCTGCATTCACTTATAGGATGATTATAGGATGATCTTGTGGAAAAGAACAATCTCTTGTTGATAGTGGTCCTAGATCTTATCAACTAAGGATGTTCATGAAGACGATAATAGTCTCTTCTAGAGAGTGATACTGCGTTCACTTGAAGGGTTTTCCTATGGACAAGAACAATCTCTTGTTGAGAGTGTCCCTAACACTTACTGGATGAGGATGGTCCTATGAAATATAGTACTCTCATATGTTGAGTGGTCCTCAATTTAGTTACGGACGATATCTGCATTCAGTTGCAGATGACATTATCCTCTTTGAGGATGGTCCCGTGGACAAGAACATTGTCTTGTTGAGAGTGGTCCTAGCACTTATCGACTGAGGACTGTCCTACAGATGACAATACTCTCATATGTTGAGTGGTCTTGCATTTACTTGCGAATGATATATGAAATTCATTTGTAGAAGATAGTATCCTTCTTGAGGATGGTCATGTGGACAAAAACAATCTCTTGTTGAGAGTGGTCCTAGCACTTACCAATTGAGGATGGTCCTACAGATGATAGTACTCTCTTATGGAGAGTGATCCTGCATTCACTTGCTGACGAGTTCATGCATTTAGTACCAGAGATGATGAGGCTTGATATGATATCATAGATGATGCTCGAACGATACTGATGCTTGAAGAGATGATCCTCGAGATGATGCTAGAGATGATTCTAGAGATGATGATGATACTCGAGATGATGCTAGAGATAATGATGCTCAAGATGATTCCAGAGATGATGATGCTCAAGATTATGCCAAAGATGATGCCAAAGATGATTCTCAATATGATACTAGAGATGATGTATAAGATGATATTGATGCTCAAGATTATGCTAGAGATGATGCTCAAGATGATACCAGATATGATGATGCTCGATACAATACCGGATAATAGAGATTTTCATGATGATGATGTTGATGTAATTGTGAAAACTTCCTATGACATATAGATTCACCAGTCATTTGTACAAATGTGTTTTTGTATTATATAATACATTCTTTGTTAATAGGGAGTGTTAAAGAAATGTAAATGTGGAAGGTATTATATTTATTATTATTATTGTTATTACCCCTTCCAAAGATGTTGTTCCTCCGATTAGGGATTTCTTTGATGTATTTGGTCATATAAAGCCTTGAGGGAAAACCTCCATTATAAGTTGGGTCAGAAGTACCCACAAAAGTATTATTAAAATGTATTTTTGAGTATTCCAAGGAAATTCACACTTGGAAGCAAGGATAAGTCAAACTAGTTGGGTTATTAAGCCTCTCAACTACTTAATATAAATAGGAGGGGCACTTCCATCATTTGAACAAGTATAGCACTCAAGCAGTTGCGCTAGAGAGAGAAGAGACAATCCATATGGAGGAGAGGAATCAATATAGTCTTATTCTTTTGGGTCTTACACTGTACTCGATTGAAGTCTATATAGAGGAATTTTTGTTGGGTTTTATTCCCCATGAGGGTTTGCTAGGATAAATATTTGTTTTCTATTTTGTTCTATTGTGCTTGTTATTATTTCAGAGATCCTTTTGTTTTGGTATAACAACTTATAAAATATTAATAAGTAGACCACATGGGACCTTGAATTTTACCCTAAACAAGTCGGACCCACTTAACTATCTGGGATGACTTCACCTAGGAAGATTCAAAACAATATATTATATTATTCATTAGGGTACTAATGACCTGACTTACAATGGAGGCTTTACCTCATGAATCTACGATGACAAAATACAATAGTAAAACCCCACCAGAGGAATAACAACATCTCCCTTGGGGTTACATCAGTAAATTACATTTAGAATATCCTTTGAAGTTACAATATTTCAACACTCTCCCTTAATGAGAAGGTTATTCTACTAACAACATCATCATAGACTATAGGAGAACAAAGAGATTATCTACATCAGTATCGAGGAAGTTTCCACAATCAATAACTGGAACAATTACTCTTTAATGTCTTCATCTTTTGCATCACAAGATCACTTGATCCTTTGGCAGAAACACTCCGATATTTCAATCCTTTGTAGCAGCACTTCGATCTTCTGATCCTTTGCAACAGTACTTTGATATTCGATCCTTTGGAGCAATTTTGATCTTCTTGATCCTTCATAGCAACACTTCGATCTTTAATCCTTTGTAACAATATCCTGATCTTCTTGATCCTTCTTAGCAGAAACACTTTGATCATTTCTATCCTTTTCAGTAGTACTTCGATCTTCTTGATCCTTTGCAATCGTAGTTTGATCTACTTGATCCTTTGCAACCATACTTCAATCTACTTGATCCAAGCTACCTGCGATACACAATATCTCTTTGTGGGATGATCAATCCCTATCAATTTAGGACGGGAGTCCAAGGATGATGCAATCCTCCATCAGCCTGATCCATGATATCGATCAATTGAATTTTCTACAAATAAATGTAGATCTCAACCGCTCCCAGTGTAGGCCCTATCGTCCGTGAGGACTCATCATATACCATCCATACCACTAAGGTTAGGACTGTTGATGTATTTGTAACTTTGGAATGCATTCACTTGTATATCTTATGTCTTGTACCTCGATGTTTATTCTGGGAAGTGTTTGTAATGTATTTGAGTCATGTCATGCCCCGATGTTTCTATCGGGAGATTCAATAATGTAAACAAGTCATTATGGGTAACCCTCCTATTGTTCAAGGGTTAAAGTCTCTGCAGTTCCAGGGCCCTACGGTTATTAGACTCTCCTAGAGAAGTCAGCCCTAGTGAGTCATTGTCAAGTCAGGAATTAGTATAAATAGAGAGTGAGCCTCTCTATTTATCACACACTCACTCACACTCAGTTGTAGCACATAGTTGAGGAAGAAGAAGTTGCTGGGGATAGAGAGAAAGAGGCTACGACTGTCGGGATATCATCTTACTGTTTTTGGGGATTTGCTATTGGTGTTGATTCTATCTCTTAGGAAGTTGCGGGGTTTTCTACTTTATGGTTTCCTTGAGGAAAATATTTGTGTTCATTGTCTCATATGTTTGATTGTTGTGCTTGTTATTCTCTCAGTTAAGACCCTAAGTTAATGCTAGCTTAAATGATAAAAATCTAACATGCTATTAGAGCTAAGCTGAGAAGAAGACACTTTGCAGCTGTGGAAATTAGGGCTTCCTACTTTTTGGATCTCTCTCCATATATTTTTAGCAAAAGAAGGTTGGGCTGACTCTCCTCCCTAAGGTGCATCTTTCTATCGAAGCATAATCTGATTCTGAGCATTTTCAGTTTTTGACCCAACACTACTGCCATAAGTTATGGCTTTCCATAGAAGTGGAATTTTTGAGTGAACCCAGGCCTGAATTGATATCCTCCTCAAAATCAAAGTTTAGAGATCAAGATCAAAGCTTTTGGATGTACAGAAATCCTGGAAAGTCAAACCCTAATCTGCTCCTAAACCAACACTGCAGAAATTCAGCTCCAGATCCAGATTTGACATCTTAACCTGGTAAGATCTAAATATTTTGTATTTCCATTTGGGGTTTTGAGTTAAGATGTCTCATCATACCAAGCTTGATGAAAAGCTTGAGGGGGCTGATAACTTTCGAGCTTGGAAGTATAGGATCTCCCTGGTCCTGGAAGAAAATGAGTTGAACTCCTACATCAATGAGGAGATTCCAGTTCCAGAGGGAGATGAGGCTAAGGCCTTACACAAGAAGAAGTTGGTTATGGCTAAGAGGATTATTGCTGATTCAATTAAGGATCACCTCATACCATAGGTGTCCTCCCTAAAGACACCTAAAGCTATGTTTGATGCCCTAACCAAACTGTTTGAAGGAAAGAACATAAACCGGAAGATGACCTTGAGGAACCAGTTGAAGAATGTGAATATTTAGAATACGGAGACCATATAGTCATACTTCACAAGGGTCTTCCAGATCAAAGAACAGCTGGAAGTAGTAGATGAAGAAGTGGAGAATGTAGAGATTGTAATGACCACCTTGAATGGTTTCCCTAGGACATGGGACTCTTTCATTCAAGGGATATTTTCCAAAAAGAAGCTAGTCAAGTTCAGCAAACTATGGGAAGAATGCTCTCAAGAAGAAGCTTGGATAACAGCTCGAGAAGAAAAGATGGGAAGTGAAGATCAAGATCTCACAGTACAATCTAAGAAAACCAGAACTAGCCACCATAGAGGTAAGCACTCTCACCAAAGGAGTAACTTTAGAAAATCTAGAGATATGTCTAAGTACTTTTGCTATACATGTGATGAAAGAGGACACTTTGCTAGAGATTTTCCTAGAAACAAAAGTATCTCTCACAAGAAGAAGGGAAACAAGAGAAGACATCATGCTCATGCTGTAGAGGATGATGAACCTTCCACAAAGGGAACCATACAAGACAATGATGATTCTTCAAGTGATGAAGAATATGTTCTGATCTCCTCTCTCACGGGAACTATCACACATGGCATGAATGATTGGATTATAGATAGTGGTGCTTCCAAACATATGACTGGATTCAAGGAATCCTTTGTGAAACTATCTGAACATGAATCACCTCACAAGGTGAAACTTGGAGATGACTACCAGTATCCAATAAAAGGTAGTGGTGAATCCTCATACAAGCTAGACTCTGGAAAGTCTATCAAGATGAAAGATGTGTTGTTTGTACCTGGACTAAAGAATAACCTCCTCTCCATATTTGCATTGGATGCGAAAGGAATGAGGGTTGCATTTGTAGATGGTCAAGTACTCATGTGGCCAAAGGGAAAGTCTTTTGATGATGCAGTAGTGATTGGGGAACAAGAAGGAGGACTATACAAATTGAAGGGCCAACCCGAATAAGCTTTGGTTCATGACTCGGTAGAACCAAATGAGCTTTAGCATAGAAGGCTTGCACATGTGCATTACAGAGCACTACCACTTGCAAGCAAAGCTGTTGAAGGTCTCCCATAAATGTAGACAAAACATGAAGGTGGATGCAAAGGATGTGCAAAAGGGAATAACACAAAGAAGACATTTCCAAGTAGCGAGAGAAAGGAAAAAGGAATCTTGGAAATCATCCACTCCGATGTATGCGGTCCAATGTCATCCAGTTCACTAAGCGGGTATGTATACTATGTTTCTTTTATAGATGATTTTTCTAGAAAGACATGGATATACTTTATGAAGAACACAGATAAAGTATTCAACAAGTTGAAGGAATTCAAAGCCTTGATCGAGAACCACACTGAAAAGAAGATCAAAACCTTTTGATCAGATAATGGCAGAGAATTCACATCAAATGAATTCAAAGAGCTATGCAAAGACTCAGGGATTAAGAGGGAGTTATCCACTCCATATAATCCACAATAGAATGGGATTGCAAGAAATAAAGAATAGAACGATCATGGAAGCAGCAAGGGCCATGCTTCATGATCAAGATCTTTCCATGCATCTATGGGAAGAAGCTTCCATAACAACGGTATATGTACAGGATCGTAGTCCACATAGAGTACTTGAGAACAAGACACCTGAATAAGTCTTCTCTGGCAAGAAACCAGAAGTCAGCCATCTCAAAATATTCAGTTGTCCTGTATACATACATATTCCAAAAGAAAATAGGATGAAGTTAGATCCTTCAGGAAAGAAGGGTATATTTGTGGGATACTCTAAAAGGTTGAAGGATTATAGAATATAATTGCCAGGATTCAAGAAGATTGACATTAGCAGAGATGTAACATTTGACAAAGATTCAGCCTACATCAAATCCAGGAAGAGACCGATTGAAGAATATGAAGAAACATAAGCACCTAGAATTCATGATACAACCATGAATGAAGAAATTCAAGAAGAAGATCGAGAATTAGAAGAACCTTAAGAACCTATAGATCCAAATTAGGAGAACAATCCTCACAAGAGGAAACCTGCTTGGGTACATGAAATTATCCAAGGTGCAGAAAGATATGGATCTTCAGAAGAAACACACAAAGGAAGGAAGAGAACTAGGTCCTGCTCTAGTTATGTAGCCTTGCTATGTGACATTATTGATAAAGAACCTTCCAACTATGAAGAAGTGATAGAAAGGAAAGAATGGAAGGATGCTATGATCGAAGAGTATTAATCAATCATGAAGAATGATGTTTGGGATGTTGTCCCAAGACCAGAAGGGAAGTCCATTGTAACTTCCAAATGGATCTACAAGCTCAAGCATGCTACAGATGGTAGCATAGAGAAATATAAAGCAAGACTTGTGGCTCGTGGTTTCTCCCAGAAAGAAGGAATAGATTATGAAGAAAATTTTGCACATGTAGCCAGATACACTTCCATCAGATCAGTACTTTCTCTGGCTGCAGTGATGAAATGGAAGATACACCAGATGGATGTCAATACTGCTTTCTTGAATGGTGTAGTGGAAGAGGAAGTGTATGTGGAGTAGCCACTCGGTTTTAAGACACATGATAGGGAGTCTCATGTGTGTAGATTGAAGAAATCCCTATACGGTTTGAAACATGTACCCAGGACATGGTACAACAGAATTGATGGCTTTCTATCCAGTTTGGGCTTTACCAATAGTAAAGCAGATTCCAACCATTACTACAAGGTTGAAGATGGTAACCCAATGATACTACAACTGTATGTAGATGATCTGTTTGTAAAAGGTATGGATGGGTTTATTGTTGATACAAAGAGGAAGCTTGCTGCCGAGTTTGAAATGAAAGACTTGGGTATGATGGCAGAATACAGATGGAATCTTACTCAGACAAGGGAAGTATGTAGTAGAGATCCTGAAGAGGTTTGGGATGATGGAATGCAAGGACATAACCACACCCATGGCATTGAACCTGAAGCTATTGAGTGATGCTTCATCAGAAGCGGTTGATGCTACGATGTATCGTCAGATGATTGGGTCCTTGATGTACCTGATGAACACAAGAACAAACATTTGCTTTGCTATGAACACCTTGAGTCAGTTCCTGATAGATCCAAGACATGTTCACTTGATTGTTGCAAAGCATATTCTCAGGTACCTGAAGGGTACAGTTGATTATGGGCTCAAGTACGAGGCAAATTAGAAGATTAACATGGAGGGTTATGTTGATTCAGATTGGGCAGTCAGTGCCATCGATAGGAAGAGCACTTCAGGATGCTTCTTCAGTATGGGATTAGGTATGATCTCTTGGTTTAGCAGGAAGCAGTCCTGTGTGGCACTGAGTACAGCTGAAGTCGAGTATGTCGCTGCTTGTTCAGCTAGTTGCGAGACAGTGTGGTTGAGAAAGCTATTGTCTGATTTATTTGATCTCTAGTTGAATGCTACCTGTATCTATTGCGACAACCAGAGTTGTGTGAAGTTGTTGGAGAACCCAGTGTTCCATGACAAGTCGAAGCATATCGAGATCAAGTATCACTATATCAGGGATATGGTGTAGAGAGGAGCGGTGAAGCTCCAGTATGTTGTGATGGACGAACAAATAGCTGATGTGTTGATGAAGCCATTGGCCAGAGTGAAGTTTGAGTACTTCAGGGAGAAGCTTGGTGTTCTCCAGATTGAGGTTCCCTCCAAGGGGAAATGATGAGACCTAGAGCCATTCTTACATGGTGAGAGGATTAGGTTCCTTCCATGGTAAGATGTAAGGGATGCGCCATTCTGTCATGGTGAGAAGATTTGGTTCCTTTCATGTCAGATGTGAGTGCTGAGCCATTCTGACGTGACTATAGGACTGGTTCCTACATGATCAAATATAAGTGCTGAATGCCATTCTTGGAATGGAGGCACCTAGTCAGTTACGAGGAATACTCAGTCTGGGACTGAGGGCCATTCTGATATGACTGAGGGATGTAGTCTCACATGATCAAATATAAGTGTAGGGCCATTCTGATGTGATTGAGGGATGTGTTCCCACTTGATCATATATAAGGGCGGTTTCCATTCTCTGGGAGAATGGAGGCACCTGGTCAGTTACCAAGAATCCTCAGTCTGGGACTGAGAGCCCTTCCAATGCAGTGTTTTCGAACATGGTCAGATGTAAGTGCAGATCCCTTCCAATGTGGTGTTTTAGAACATGGTTGGATGTAAGTGCAAAGCCCTTTCGATGCAGTGTTTTTGAACATGGTCGGATGTAAGTGCAGAGCCCTTCCCTTCCGATGCGGTGTGTTCGCACATGGTTGGATATAAGTGATGAGCCATTCTGGAACGATGTATTTACACATGGTCAGATGTGAGTGCTGGGCCTTTCTGACAAGATGAGCTCATATGTGAGTGCTGGGCGTGCCTTTCAGAAAAGATGAGGTCAGATGTAAGAGCTGGGTGGGCCATTCTAACTTAGGGTCAGATATAAGCATTGAATACCTACATTAAGGGTAGGCCTACAGCCGGCATGAAAAAGGGCTGGCTCTGTAGAACTTCCTGTGACGAGAAGAATCGAGAGATAGCAAAATTCTAATATAGCACTGATGATGATGATCCAGATCAACTGATGATCCAGATGTGATGATGATCCAGACTTGATGATGATCCAGATCAAGTGATGATCCAGATTTGATGATGATACAGTGATGATGATCTAGTAGTGGTGATCCAGATTGATTGATGATCCAGATCCCATGATGAAGAAGACTTGAAGAGGAAGAAGACTTGAAGACAAAGATGACTTGAAGATGAAGAAGACTTGAAGACGAAGATGACTTGAAGATGAAGAAGACTTGAATACGAAGATGACTTGAAGAATACTTGAAGATGAAGACAACATGAAGATAAATATGACGATATGATCCAGTCGATACAGAGAAGAAGACCAGTGCTGAAAATTGTTTCGAAAGAATAATTTCCTAGTTAAGAGGGAGTGTTAATGTATTTCTAACTTTGGAATGTATTCACTTGTATATCTTATGTCTTGTACCCTGATGTTTATTCCAGGAAGTGTCTGTAATGTATTTGAGTCATGTCATGCCCTGATGTTCCTATCGGGAGATTCAATAATGTAAAAAATTCATGTCAAGTCATTGTGGGTAACCCTCCTATTGTTCAAGGGTTAAAGTCCCCGCAGTTATGGGGCCCTAGGGTTATTAGACTCTCCTAGAGAATTCAACCCTAGTAAGTCATTGTCAAGTCAAGAATTAGTATAAATAGAGAGTGAGCCTCTCTATTTATCACACAACCACTCACACTCAGTTGTAGCGCATAGCTGAGGAAGAAGAAGTTGCTGGGGATAGAGAGAAAGAGGCTACTGTTGTCGGGATATCATCTTACTGTTTTTGGGGCTTTGCTATTGGTGTTGATTCTATCTCTGAGGAAGTTGTGGGGTTTTCTCCTTTATGGTTTCTCCAACGAAAATATTTGTGTTCATTGTCTCATATGTTTGATTGCTGTGCTTGTTATTCTCTTAGTTAAGATCCTAAGTTAATGCTAGCTTAAATGATAAAAATATAACAAGGACCAATCCCAAGTGTTTGGATTATTAATCCTCCCTTGGTCAAATGTTTATTGGATTAATTATTGACTAACTTAGGAACCTGAAATTAATTAAATGGGTCCACTAGTGAAATTGGGTCCACATGTACCAGTCATTGAAGTGTCAAGAACACTACTAGAGGTTAACTTCCACTTACTGCATGTGCATACATCGGTTAGGGCGCCTCCTAGACCAATCCCTACATTTTAGAAGCCACTAGGAGTCCCGAAACCAACCTACTTCAGTCAGTTGGTGTTAGCACTACTTAGTCTTAGTTAGCCCTCAATTACAATCAATTACTTCACATTCAGTTAGGCTAGTGCTACTAATGCATGGATAATGCACGGTTGCATGGGGAGGAGCACTTTTCCTACCTACCTCACACTCAGTTGCACTGAGTTAGCTAGTTGTTACTGCTTGTTGGAGTTATTGGTCATCGGGGAGTTGTATATTTGGACTCCGATATTGATTGGGAGACCTTGAGTTAGAGTTTCAGTTAGAAATAGTCTTATCCACTTGGAGGATTCAAATTCATTACTCACGCATTTGAATTCTACCTATGTATACTACATTGTAACACCAAATATTTTATGATGAATATACTGTAAATTCCTGAGCAATACTTGTCCGTTTCCTGTGTGGTTTATTTTGCTTAGTTTGTATGTTCATTCTCCATTAAATTGCTGCAACATTATCAGAACTCTCTGCTTGAAGATCATAATGGCATTCAAATTCTAATACCAAGTGAGTGTTATAATATGGTATCTACACTCACGTGTAGGCATACTCTTCCAAGCAAGAGTATTTCCTACAGAGAAGATCTCGACTGCATACAAAATGTCATCCCTCATCGGAGAACATGCATACCACTAAGGTTAGGACCACTCCCAAGTGAGTGTTATACTATAATGTCCATGAGGGCTCATCATAGAGCATCCATACTACTAAGGTTAGGACCATTCCCAAGCGAGTGTTATTCTTTGGTATCTACATATGAATGTAGGAATACTCTCCATACAAGAGTATTGTTTGTAGAGAAGATATCGAATGCATACAAAATGTTAGTCCTGTCATCCATTAGGACTCATCATAGAGCATCCTTACCACTGATGTTAGTATCACTCCTAAGAAAGTGTTATTCTATGGTATCCACAACTGAATGTGGGTACTCTCCATGCGAGAGTAACATCTGCAGGGCCATCCTTAGTAAGGACCACTCTCATGGATAGAGTGTTATACCTTCCATCCTCAAGAAATGATACTATCATCCAAAAGTGAATGTCATACCTTGTCATCATCACTGTCATCCATCATCAATGTCAGTCTCATCATTACTCCCCCTTTCCTGGGAACTTCCATATTATCAACCTGCTCCCCCTTTGTCCAAGGAGGGTTCATGTCTTTGACCTGATATTCCTTTTCGAAGAAGGTCCATATATTCATCATTTGTAGTCCCATAACTATTAATCCTTGCGAGGAAAGTCTTTTCGAACTACACCAAGCTTGTCATGAAAATATTCAAACTTTACTTGAGATAGAGGCTTGGTCAGTACATCAACAACTTGCTCATCGATACTCACATACTGGAGCTTTATAGCTCCCTTTTGTACCATATCCCTTATATAAAAATATCGTATTTCTATGTGCTTCAATTTGTCATGGAACATCCAATTCTTTGTCATCTTTATAAAACTCTGGTTGTCACAGAGAATTATTGTGGTGTCCAACTCGATGTCAAATAATCCTGACATCATCTTCCGAAGCCATATCACTTCACAACAAGCGAAGAAAGCTCCAATGTACTCTGCTTCAGCTGCATTGAGAGAAACACTAGACTATTTCTTACAAAACCATGAGATCATGGTGGATCCTAGGCAATAGCATCCACTTGATGTGATCTTCATGTCTGTGGCACTTCCTGCCTAATATGAATCCATATATCCATACAATTTGTAGTCATGATCTATCCCATAGTAAAGTCCCAAATCTATCGTACCTTTTAGGTACCTCATCACATGATTTGAAGCTATCAGGTGAACCCGTCTAGGTTTAACTAAATAGTGACTCAATGTGTTCACAACAAAGCATATATCTAGCCTTATGTTTGTCAGATACAATAATGACCCAATAATATGTCTGTACCTAGTCATGTCCACTAATTTTGATGTTTCATCAGACAACAACTTCATGTTGGTGTCCATGGGTGTGGCCATGGCCTTACAATCCAACATATCAAATATTTTCAAGATTTCTACTGCATACTTTCCCTGATTCAGAAAGATTCCTTTTGGGCTCTGCCACACTTCCAACCCTAGGAAATAATGCATGAATCCAAGATCTTTTATCTTGAATTCTTCAACTAGCTTCTTCTTGCAACCTATGATATTTTTCTCATTTCCAGTAAGGAATAGATCATCCACATACAATAATAGTATGACAATTTAATCATCCATAATATTCATGTAAATGTTAGGATCAACTTTACTCTTGGTAAATTCCATTCTTGTCAAGAAGCTATATATTCTACCATACCAAGCTTTAGGAGATTTCTTCAGTCCATACAGAGCATTTTTCAACTTGCATACATTAGTCACTCTGTTTTCAACTACAAATCCTTGTGGTTATTCAATGTAAACCTCTTCCTGAATCACACCATTAAGGAAGGATGTCTTTACATCCATATGGTGTAAGTCCCATTTCATCATGGAAGTAAGTGCCATGATGGTTCTAAATCCTGATGGAAGTGTACCTTGATATTGGAGAAAATGTCTCTTCATAATCAATCCCCTCTTTCTTAGAGAATCCTCTAGACACAAATCTTGCGTTGTACTTTTCAATACTTCCATTAGCAGCATGTTTTATCTTGTAGATCCATTTCGAAGATACCACACTCTTGTTTTCTGGTTTAGGAACTATATCCCAAACACCATTCTTCATTATTGTATGGTATTCTTTCATCATTGCCTCAACCCATTCTTTATTTTGTGTAACTTTCTCATAGCCGGTGGGTTCTTGAACTACAAGGTCACACATCAAAGCTACATAACTGGAATATGGACTTGATCTTTTGCTGGTTCTTATGGAGCCTTCTGGAGCTCCATATCTCTCTGCTTCTTGTATGATTTATCTTACCCAAGAAGGTTTTCTCTTTCGAGAGATATCCATAGTAGGGGGTTCCTGAGGTTCTGTCATGTCATGATCTTCAGATGCTACTAGTTTAGGTGAGGTTTCGGCTTCTATCATTATGGGAGGTTCATCCTCTTCATGTACTTCTCCAACCTGAGACCTTCTATATTTCTTAAGAGTTATCTCTTCATCAAATTTTACGTTCCTACTAATCTCGATATGATGGAATCCTGAGATGTATATCCTGAAATATTTGGAGACTTCATAGTATCTAACAAATATTCCCTTCTTCCCAAAAGGATCCAATTTGGTTCTCTTCTCTTTCGGAATATGTACATATACTGGGAAGCCAAATATCTTGAGATGGCTCACTTCAGGTTTATTGTAAGTTTTAAGCCTGTGCAAAGAGTCAAAGCATACATATTCTTTTAAACAAAATAGAGATCACAACACATCATTCACACATAAACACAGATATTTACACTGGAAACCCTTAACTGGGAAAAACTAGAAAACCTTGGAGCCACACCTCCTATATTCTCTTCATTACATTATGAATCCTCACAATACAAAATATATGCACTCCACAACATCTAAATACCCTAATCAGTTAACCTGTATAAGTAAAAGACTCCAATCCCTTAACTGGGATTAAGTTACATATTTTTAGACAAATTCTAAAAATAGGCACAAACAACTATAAATAGCCATAAAATCTATAAACAACAAAAATATAAATCTGCAACGCTGACATGCGCACCTTCCCTCCATACGCACATGCAAACAATATAACATATACCCAACACTTCTTTCCTGTATATATCTCTTCAAGCCTCTTGAATCCAAGAGCACTATGAGATAATATATTCTGCACATATATGACTGTTCTTGCTGCTTTAGCCCATAGGTGCATGGGGAGGTCTTGGTCATGAATCATGGTCTTCACTGCTTCCATAATAGTTCTATTCTTTCTTTCTGCAACACCATTATGTTGGGGATTATATGGAGTGGTTAGTTCCCTATTGATTCCTGCCTCCTTACATATGCTTCAAATTCTTTTGAAGTGTATTCTTCACCATTATTTGATCTCAATGTCTTGATTCTATTTTATGTATGGTTCTTTATCAAGTCTTTGAATTCCTTAAACTTCCCGAGCACTTCACTCTTATTCTTCAAGAAGTATATTCAAGTATTTCTTGAATAGGCATCAATAAATGTGACATAATACTCATATACACTTAAGGATATGGAAGGAATAGGACCAAATAAATCAGAATGAATTAGTTCCAATGTACCTTTAGTCTTTGTTTCACTTTTCATAAAGGGATTCTTGATGTTCTTTCCTCTTGCACATCCTTTGAAAGTTCCCTCATGATCGATCTTTAGATATGGTAACCCTATTACCACCTTGCTCACATAGGACAATGATTTGTAGTTGATGTGAGAAAGTATCCAATGACACAGTTCACTTGAGCTGGTAGTCTCATGGACAAGGGCTATCTCTGGATGTCCTTTGAGCTTGTACAGTCCTCCTTCTTATTCTCCAATGACCACAACATCTTCAAGTTTCTTTCCTTTGGACCACATAAGTACTTGTCCATCTCTAAAAGCAACTCTATATCCTTTCTTATCTAGAGCAGAGATGGATAGTAGGTTCTTTTTCAAACCTAGTACACATAGTACTTCCTTCATCTTCATGGAAGTCCCAGAGTCAAGATTGTATCTTGATTCACCAATACCTTTGATGGGATATTGATAGTCATCTCCCAATGATAATTTTTGGGGAGATTTATTTCTTCAAGTATTGAAAGAGTTTGCTTATTCCCTGTCATGTGATTTGAGGCACCACTATCAATAAGCCATGTTTCTTCTCCAGGTGGTACAGACCTAGAGAGTGTAGAGAATAACACATATTCTTCTGCATCTTCACCTCTATTTTTCTTTCGAGGTATTTCTTCTTCTTCATTCTCATCTTCAACTAGATGAGCATGATGTCTCTTGTTTTTTTTCTTCTTCTTTGGTTTTGGACACTCTCTAGCAAGGTGTCCTATATTATGATGGTTGTAGCATTGATACTTTGAGTAATCCTTCTTCTTCTGAAACTTCTTCTTTGAAGGCTTATGATTACTCTTCTTGAAGTTTTATTGTTTTCTTCCTTTAGTATGGGTGGCTAGAGCTCGATCATCTTCTCTGAGTATAGCTTCTCTATTGGCTACTCTAACTTCTTATTGTATGCAATCTTCCCATACTATGTCAAACTTCATACTTTCTTTTCTAGCACACAGTGTTTGAATGAATGAGTCCTAAGGTCTAGTGAGACGATTGAGAGTAGTCATAACTAGTTCATCCTCTTCAAGGGTGTCTCCAATAGCACTTAGTTGTTCTCTGAACTGGGATACCCTTGTGAAGTAATCTTGAATAGATTCTCCTTTTCTCATATTGGTGCCCTTTATTTGAGCTCTCAGATTCATATTTCTGTTGTTGTTCCTTCCCTCATACATTCTGGAAAGTGCATCATACATTTGATTTGGTGTCTTCTTTATATGACACTTGAGCGATCAAGTGATCTTTAAGAATCAACAATGATCCTCATTTCCTTGATTAGGTCTTGTTCATGCTTCTCATTAGCTTCATCTTATTTAGGTTCTGCAATCTCATCCTTGATGTACTTCTCAAGTCCATTCTCTTTCAGAATGAGACCAATGCTATACATCCAAGCTAGAAAGTTTTCTATGCCTTCCAATTTGTCCTCAAGCTTAGTGCTTGGGGCCATCTTGTCCAGTAGGTCACTAAAAAATGAAATTTCTCATAATATGAGGTTGAACTTACTAGTAGATGCACTTTACTGAGGTGAGTTGGTTGGTCCAACTGATTTATGAAGATCCCAAATCTTCACCCTTCAAATCCTACTTACAAGATTGCAACTCTACAGAATTTATGGTTCTGGTTTTTTGCAGTTTTTTGGTTCAGGGCCAAACTAGGGTTTGGCGTTCCCAGAGATTCAACCACCCAAAAAATTTGATCCTGGGCTCAATAGATGCACTCCATGGAAGCAAAAATTTCTATGCAAGAAAATCTTCCAAACTCCTACTTTTGCATAAGCCATAATTTCTTTTGAAGAGGGAGTAGAGAGAGTTTCACCTTGTGAGAGCTATCCTATTCAGGTTAACTTTGATACAATGTTAAAATTTCATATGCTAGACAAGATATCATTAGTGTTCAATTAAAATTCATAGCAGTAGCATATGTAGAATCACTGAAAGAAACACAATCACAAGATACACAATCTTTATCTTGGGAAACCTTCAAGGGGAAGAAAACCCAGCCAAAACTTCCTCTGTAAAAGATGTATAATATAAACCCAAAAAACATGTATTCTCCTCCTTGTTGTTATCTCTCTCTATCTCTCTCCTAAGTGATACTCAAGTGAGTGAGTCTGTGTTCAAATAAGAATCACAACCCTCCTATTTATACACATTGCACAAACTCACTTTTACCCTAAACAAGTCGGCCCCACTAAACTGTTTGGGATGACTTCACCTAGGAAGACCCAAAACAATATATTATATTATTCATTAGGGTACTAATGACCCATATTACAATGGAGGATTTACCTCATGAATCTATGATGACCAAATACAATAATAACACCTTGCCAGATGAATAATAACATCTCCCTTGGGTTACATCAGTAAAATACTTTTATAATATCCTTTGAAGTTACAATATTTCAACATATGGGTCCCTAAGACCTAACACTCAATGGGATTTGGGTTGACATAGTGAGTCCCATTCCACCAGAGCCCATTTTTGTTTACCATCTGAACCTCCCCAAAGGAAATTTTGTTTAATTTGACACATTAGGTAGATGGTCATGGAATGTAACACAAATTTTAATAAGATTAACTTGCTAGGAATTTTAGTGTATGGTAGGTCCAACTAGCCGATTTTTGTTTCATCTTATCAAGCAACTCTTGCCAAAAATATTGCATGATAACAAAGTCTGAGAGGGGATCTCCTAGATATTTTGATGAAAGGGAACTCCTCTGAAATATTAGAATACAAAGGATGTTTTGTGGAGTGACTATAGGCGTGTTGAAGAAGAAAAATTGAGACTTCTCCTCGTTGGTTGCGAGACCCAATGCCTTAAAGAACAAATTGAGTTATGTTTTGAAATATTGGGCCTCATGAACTAAAGAATTACTCATAATCATTGTACCATACATAAACTGTTGATGAGATTGGATCAGGGCCAGAGGATAAATATTGATACCCCTCAAGGATCACCTCTCAAAAGGTTTTTAATGGTTTGACCCATACCTTCCACCATTAGGATAAATAGGAAAGGGGATAAAGGGCCCCCCTATCTAACACCTCTTTATGGTATGAAAGTTGTTGAAGGAATCCTATTAATGAGGACTGAGAAGAAGGAGGTTGAGACCAGGTTGAGGATCCAACTTACCCATTGATTTTAAAACCCAAAATGATGCATAAATTCACACATATATTGCCATCTCACTTTGTCATAGGATTTTTCTAGATCAATTTTGAGCATCAATACCAGTTTCTTGGTATTTTTCAAGGAATTCAAACCTCATGTACTAGGATAATTCCATCTATAATTTTTCTACCTTCAACAAAACCTGATTGTTCTTGGGGGATGAGGGTAGGTAGAGAGGCTTCAATATATTATCAATAACTTTGGTTATTATCTTTTATATGAAATTAAAAAGGGGGATGGGTCTAAATTTACTAGTAGTATCTTCTATTGAAAGGAATGTAACTTCAGAAGATATTCTATTGTACTTCTATTGTATTCCTCCTTCGAAGATGTTATTCCTTCATTCAGAGATGTCCTTAATGTAATGGTAATGCAAAAGTCATGAGTTAAAACCTCCGTTGTAGTACCCATAAAAGTATGATATAAATATTATTTTGAATCTTATTAGGTAAGTCATCCTGAATTAGAGAACCTGAATTACCTAGTTAGTTAATTGAGTAACTCACTTGATTAGTATAAATAGGTGAGGCGCCTCCTAAATTTGTACACACTTCTCACTCAAGTAGTTGTAAGAGAGAGAGAGAGAGAGAGAGAGAGAGAGAGAGAGAGAGAGAGAGAGAGAGAGAGAGAGAGAGAGGTAGTCTAATGAGGAAAGGGAGCTTCTATTCTTGTGCTTTGGGTCTTACACTATACTTGGTTGAATTCTATATTGAGGAATTTTTGCTTGGTTTTCTCCCCCATGAAAGTTTTCCAGGATAAATATTTGTGTTCTTTTGTGTGGTTGTGCTTCTCTTTCTTTTCAATGATCCTTTGCATATGGTTATGATTTTATAGTTCTAAATGTTTTAAGATATTGTATTACCATAAAAATTATAACATGGTATAAAAGCCACCCTGAAATAAGTCTTTGTGTAGCAGAAACACTACTACAACTGCAACTACTGGAGATTAGGGTTTCATGCTTCAAAACCTTAGAAGGAAAAATCTAGTCATCTTGGAATTTTTGATATAACTCGATTTTGGAAAAGAATATACACTTGAAACTTTTATAGTAATAAGATTAAATATTTATGTACCTCATTTACTAGTTTCATCCTCATATTCTTTTTACTTTAGGAGATATGATTGCTCCAAATTAGGGTTCAAGTGTCTTCCAAAATTCAGTCTTAAACAGGTTACTTAGGGAGAATTGCTATATCTTGGGCTAAGAATATCCTAATGGAATTTCACAAGATGTTTCATATATGGAACATATTTTAGTTTCTATGGTGTAAGTTTCAGATCCCTAAGGTCAAACTATGACACATGGAAGTCCATACAAGTTCATTATACTGAACTAGTCCATAAACATGCCACCTTGGGAAACTTAGCATAAGATCCACTTGGTGCTCTAAACTATGCGGTTGGAAATAAGACGTATCAGTATATATCAAGACGAGGTTTTAGACCTTGAGGAGTTGGAATTTTAGAGATACATGGGAATCAAGATCAGGAAATTCTATAGAAGAAATTAAAGAAAATAAGGATTCCTATTCCGAGCACTTCCTTCCATAGATCATTTGAAAAAGGAGGACCATATACATTTACCTAGGTGGGCGCACAATTCTATGGAAGAATTTTATCATTATGTGTATTTTCAATTTTTTACCTAACACTATTGCTAGAAAAACTAGGGCATCAGATATTTTCCAGTTATGTCTACATGTTTGGGAAAAGGAGTATACTACTCAGCTCTCCTTAAGGAGGCACATATTTATATCCAATAATATTTTAAAGTCACCAAAGTTTAAAAATTAGGTTTTATTTGTCAAACCATAGGTCCACCAAAAGTAGTCTTCCATAAAATCATTGAAGCAAGCATCTAGCTAAATCACTCCCATTTGTAAGTTCTATTCTCTCTTTTCCCATTTGAGGTTCTCATTTTTATCATTATGGAAAACAATACCAAGATTGAGGATAGTCTTTAAGGATCCGAGAACTTTTGAGTATGGGAGTATAGAGTGATTCTCATACTTGAAGAAGCATGACTTGGAGAACTATGTCAAAGAAAAAGTTGCAAATCTAGAGGGAGACGAGGACAAATCCAAGCATAAGAAGGACATAGTTAAAGGAAAGAGGATTATTTTAGTCTCCATTGGATATCACATGTTTAATCCTCCAAGAATCCCAAGGGGATGTTTGATGTATTGAAAAAAATAATATCAACATGAAGATGACCTTGAGGACTCATCTCAAGGGTATGAAGTGTTGATGTAATTGTAACTTCGGAATGTATTCACTTGTATTTCTTATGTATTGTAACCCGATGTTTATTCTAGGATGTATTTGTAATGTACTTGAGTCATGTCATGCCCTGAGGTTCCTATCAGGAGTTTCTATAATGTAAACAAGTCATGTCAAGTCAAAGTGGGTAACCCTCCTATTGTCTAAGGGTTAAAGTCCCCGCAGTTCCGGGGCACTAGGGTTATTAGACTCACCTAGTGAAGTTGGCCCTATTTGGGTTTAGTCAAGTCAAGAATTAGTATAAATAGAGAGCTAGCCTCTCTATTTAACACACACTCACTCACACTCAGTTGCAGTGCATAACTGAGGAAGAAGAAGACACTGGCGCTAGGAAGAAAGAAGGTTACTGTTGTCGGGAGATCATCTTACTATTTTTGGGTTTCACTTTTGGTGCTGATTCTATCTCTGAGGAAGTTGCAGGGTTTTCTCCATTTATGGTTTCCCTGAGGAAAAACACTGTGTTCATTGTCTCTTGTGTTTAATTGCTGTGCTTGTTGTTCTCTCAGTTAAAGATCCTAATGTTATGCTAGCTTAATGTTAAAAATATAACATGGTATTAGAGCTAACCTGAGAAGAAGACACTATTAGGCCGCGAGAAATAGGGCTTCCTATTTTGTGGATCTCTCTCCACATATTTTCAGCAAATGAAGGGTGGAATAACTCTCCTCCCTAGGGCGCATCTTTTTGTCGAAGCAGAATCCAATTCTGAGGTTTTTCAATTTTGGACCCGACACTACTGCCCAAAATTAGGGCTTTTCACAAAAGTGGAATTTTTTAGTGAGACCAGGCTTGGATTGATCTCCTCCCCAAAATCAAAGTTAGGGATCAAATTCAAAGCATTTGGTTGGACAGAACTTCGGAAAAGCAAAACCCTAATCTGCTCCTGAACCAGCAATGTAGGATTTCAGCTCCAAATCCAGATCCGACATCTTGACGTGGTAAGATCTAAATATTTTGTATTTCCATTTGAGGTTCTTAGTTAAGATGTCTCATCATACCAAGCTTGATGAAAATATTGAGGGAACTGATAACTTCCGAGTCTTGAAGTATAGGATCTCTCTGGTCCTGGAAGAAAATGAGTTGGACTCCTATATCAGTGAGGAGGTTCTAGTTCGAGAGGGAGATGAGGCCAAGGCCTTACATAAGAAGACGTTGGTTATGACAAAGATGCTTATTGCTGATTCAATCAAGGATCACCTCATACCACAGGTGTCCTCCCTCAAGACACCTAAAGCTAAGTTTGATGCCCTAACCAAACTGTTTGAAGGGGATAGAACATCAATCGGAAGATGAATCTAAGGAACCAGTTGAAGAATGTAAAGATCCTGAATGAGGAGACCATCCAGTCATACTTCACAAGGGTCTCCCAGATCAAAGAACAGCTGGAAGTAGTAGATGAAGAAGTGGAGAATGCAGAAATTGTGATGACAACCTTGAATGGTCTTCCAAGGTCATGGGATTCTTTCATCCAAGGAATCTGTGCTAGGAAGAAGGTAGTTAAGTTTAGTAGACCGTGGGCAGAATGTTCACAAGAAGAAGCTCGAATAGCAGCTCAAGAAGAAAAGATGGGAAGTGAATATCAAGCTTTCATAGTACACTCCAGGAAAGGAAGAAGGGAAAATCATCAACACCAAGGTAAGAATTCTCATCAGAAAAACACTCCTGTAAGAAGGGATCCATCCAAAATCAGATGTTATACATGCGATGAAATAGGACACTTTGCTAGAAATCGTCCCATGAATAAGAATGGATCCAAGAAGAAGAAGAGCTCCAAAAGAAGACATCATGCTCACACTACTGAGGATGATGATCCTCCCGGGAAGAGAGTAAAACAAGAAAGTGAAGACTCTTCAAGTGAAGATGAATATGTTCTGATCTTGGCTCTCACAGGAACGGTCACTGATGGAAGCAAAGATTGGCTTATTGACAATGGGGCTTCCAAACACATGACAGGTTTCAAGGAATCCTTTTAGAAACTATTCGAACATAATTCACCCCATAAGGTGAAACTTGGGGATGACTACCAATATCCCATAAAAGGTAGTGGTGAATCCTCCTACAAGATAGACTACAGAAAGTCTATGAAAATTAAGGATGTCTTGTTTGTACCAAGACTAAAGAAGAATCTTCTATCCATATCGGCACTGGATGCAAAAGGCATGAGGGTTGCATTTGTAGATGGCCAAGTCCTCATGTGGTAAAGAGGAAAGACTATTGATGATGCAATAGTGATTGGAGAACAAGAAGGAGGATTATACAAATTGAAGGGCCATCTAGAACAAGCTTTGGTCCATGACACAGTAGAGCTGAATGAACTTTGGCACAGAAGGCTTGCACATGTGCATTAAAACGTAATACCACTTGCAAGCAAATCTATTGAAGGTCTTCCAGAAATTCAAGCAAAACATGAAGGGATCTGCAAAGGATGTGCGAAAGGAAAGAATACAAAGAAGACATTTACAAGTAGCGAGAGCAAGGCAAAAGGAATCTTGGAAATCATCCACTCCGATGTATGCGAACCAATGTCATCAAGTTCACTAAGTGGGTATGTATACTATGTTCCTTTCATTGATGATTTTTCTAGGAAGACATGGATTTATTTCATGAAGAACAAAGATGAAGTTTTCAACAAGTTCAAGAAATTCAAAGCCTTGATCGAGAATCACACAGAAAATAAGATCAAGACCTTTCGATCAGATAATGGTGGAGAATTCACATCAAATGAATTCAAAGACTTATGCAAAGAATCAGGGATTAAGAGGGAGTTATCCACTCCATATAATACACAATAGAATGGGGTTGCAGAAAGGAAGAATAGAACTATCATGGAAGCTGCAAGAGAAATGCTTCATGATCAAGATCTTCCCATGCATCTATGGGCAGAAGCTGCCAGAACAACGGTGTATGTATAGAACCATACTCCACACAGAGTATTCGAGAATAAGACACATGAAGAAGTCTTTTCCTACAAGAAACCAGAAGTTAGCCATCTCAGAATATTTGGTTGTCTAGTGTACATACACATTCCAAAAGAAAAGAGAACGAAACTAGATCCTTCAGGAAAGAAGGGTATATTTGTGGGATACTCTGAAAGCTCGAAGGTTTACAGAATATATTTCCTAGGATTCAAGAAGATCGACATCAGCAGGGATGTGACATTTGATGAAGACACAGCTTGCAACAAATCTAGAAAGAGACCTGCTAAAGATCCTGAAGAATCAGAAGCACCCAAAATTCATGATACAACCATGAACGAAGAAATTCAAGAAGAATATTGAGAATTTGAGGAATCATAAAGACCTACAGATCCACCTCAGGAGAAGAATTCTCACAAGAAGAAACCTGCTTGGGTATGAGAAATTATCCAAGGTGTGGAAAGATATGGGGCTCCAGAAGAGAATCACAGAGAAGGAAAGAGAACCAGATCTTGCTCCGGATATGTAGCTTTACCGTATGTGACTTTATCAATGAATAACCTTCCAATTATGAAGAAGCGGCAGAACGAAAAGAATGGAAGGATGTTATGGTCGAAGAGTATCAATTGATCATGAAGAATGATGTTTGGGATGTTGTCCCAAGACCATAAGGGAAGTCGGTTGTAACTTCCAAATGGATCTACAAGATCAAGCATGCTGCACATGGTAGCATAGGAAATATAAGGCAAGATTCGTGGCTCGTGGTTTCTCACAGAAAGAAGGAATAGACTATGAAGAAACCTTTGCACCTGTAGCTAGATACACTTCCATCAGATCAGTACTTGCTCTAGCTGCAGTGATGAAATGGAAGATACACCAAATGGATGTCAATACTGCTTTCTTGAATGGTGTAGTGGAATAGGAAGTGTATGTAGAACAACCACTTGGTTTTGAGACACATGACAGGGAGTCTCATGTGTGCAGATTGAAGAAAGCCCTGTACAGTTTGAAATAGGCACCCAGGACATGGTACGACAGAATTGAAAGCTTTCTATCTAGTTTGGGCTTTACCAAGAGTAAAGCAGATTCCAAACTTTACTACAAGGTTGAAGATGGAAACCCAGTGATGCTCCTACTGTATGTAGATGATCTATTTGTAACAGGTATGGATGGGTTGATTACTGATACGGAGAGAAAGATTGATGCTGAGTTCGAAATGAAGGACTTGGGTATGATGCATTATTTTCTAGGCATGGAGGTGTGGTAGAATGCAGATGGAATCTCCCTCAGACAAGAGAAGTGTGCAGTAGATATCTTGAAGAGGTTTGGGATGATGGACTGCAAGGCCATGACCAAACCTATGGCATCAAACCTAAAGCTATTGAGTGATGCTTCATCAGAGATGGTTGATGCTACGATGTATCATCACCTGATGAACACGAGACCAGACATTTGCTTTGCTATGAACGCCTTCAGCCAGTTCTTGACATATCCGAGACATGTTCACTTGATTGCTGCAAATCATATTCTGAGATACCTGAGGGGTACAATTGATTATGGGCTCAAGTATGAGGCGAATCAAAAGATTAACCTAGAAGGTTATGTTGATTCAGATTAGGCAGGCAGTGCCATCGATAGGAAAAGCACTTCAGGGTGTTGCTTCAGTATGGGATCAGGTGTGATCTCTTGGTTTAGCAGGAAGCAATCTTGTGTGGCACTGAGTACAGCTGAAGCAGAGTATGTCACAACTTGTTCAGCTAGTTGTGAGGTAGTATGGCTGTGAAAGCTAATGTTTGATTTATTTGATCTCCAAATGGATGCTACTTGTATACATTGTGACAACCAAATTTGCGTAAAGTTGTCAGAGAATCCAGTGTTCCATGACAAGTCGAAGCATATCGAGATAAAGTATCACTATATTAGGGATATGTTGTAGAGGGGAGCAGTGAAGCTCTGGTATGTTGCGACAAAGGAACAGATAGCTGATGTGTTGACAAAGCCATTGACTAGGGTGAAGTTCGAGTACTTCAGGGAGAAGCTTGGTGTTCTCCAAATCGAGGTTTCCTCCAAGGGGAAATGATGAGACCCATAGCCATTCTGACATAGTGAGAGGATTGGTTCCTTCCATGGTCAGATGTAAGGGCCTAGCCGTTCTATCACAGTGACAGGATTGGTTCCTTCCATGTCAGATGTGAGTGCTGATCCATTCTGATGTGACTGTAGGATTGGTTCCTACATGATCAGAAGTAAGCGCTGAATTCCATTCTTGGAATGGAGGCACTTGGTCAGTTACCAGGTAGCTCAGTCTGGGATTGGGGGCCATTCTGATATGACTATAGGATTGGTTCCTACATGATCATATGTGAGTGCAATCCTTTCTGACATTGGTTGTCAGATGTAAGTGCAGAGGCCTTTCAGCATGAAGGATTGGTTCCTTGCATGGTCGAATATAAGTGCTAAGCCCTTTTGACATTGGTTGTTAGATGTAAGTGTAGAGCCTTTTGACATGGAGGATTGGTTCCTCACATGGCCAAGTGTAAGTGCTGAGCCTTTCCGACATTGGTTGACGGATGTGAGTGCTAGGATTTTTTGACAGGGTTGTGGGAGGTGTTCCCACATGGTAATATGTGAGTGCTGGGCATGCATTTATGATATGATTATAGGATTGGTTCCTACATGATCAGATATAAGTGCTGGGTGGGCCATTCTGACTTAGGGTAAGATATAAGTGTTGAAGAAGACCTATATGGAGGCTAGGCCTACAACCAGCATGAAAAAGGGATGGCTCTGTAGAACTTCCTATGACGAGAAGAATCATGAGATAGCACCTGTGAATATCCAGTGGTGATGATCCAACATAAATGATCCAGAGCGAGGGATGATCCAGATCCAGAGATGATGCTCCAATGATGGTCCAGATCGAGGGATGATCCAGATCCAGTGATGATGATCCCGATCAAGTGATGATCCAGATCTAGGTGAAGATGACTTGAAGATGAAGGTGACTTGAAGATAGAGATGAATTAAAGGTGAAGATGATGAAGACTCGATGATGATCCAGAAGATACAGAGAACAAGACTTGTGCTGATAAATTGTGTCGAGAGAATACCTTCCTAGTTAAGAGGGAGTGTTGATGTAATTGTAACTTCGGAATGTATTCACTTGTATTTCTTATGTATTGTAACCCGATGTTTATTCCGAGATGTATTTGTAATGTACTTGAGTCATGTAATGCCCCGAGGTTCCTATCGAGAGTTTCTATAATGTAAACAAGTCATGTCAAGTCAAGGTGGGTAACCCTCCTATTGTCTAAGGGTTTAAGTTCCCACAGTTCTCGGGCATTAGGGTTATTAGACTCACCTATTGAAGTAGGCCCTAGTTGGGTTTAGTCAAGTTAGGAATTAGTATAAATAGAGAGCTAGCCTCTCTATTTAACACACACTCACTCACACTCAGTTGTAGCGCATAGCTGAGGAAGAAGAAGACATTGGGGCTAGGAAGAAAGAAGGTTACTGCTGTTGGGATATCATCTTACTGTTTTTGGGTTTCACTTTTGGTGCTGATTCTATCTCTGAGGAAGTTGCAGGGTTTTCTCCATTTATGGTTTCCCCAAGGAAAAACACTGTGTTCATTGTCTCTTGTGTTTAATTGTTGTGCTTGTTGTTCTCTCAGTTAAAGATCCTAATGATATGCTAGTTTAATATTAAAAATCTAACATGAAGATGTAGATGTTAGAAACCATTCAATCTTACTTCACAAGGGTCTCTCAGATCAAGGATCAACTAGATGTTATTGGAAACAATGTCAAATAAGTGAAAGTGGATATGACAACCTTGAATCATATCCGAATATTTCATTCAAGAAATTTGTTCTAGAAGGAAGATCACCTATGGGAGGAATGCATGCAAGAAGAAGCTTGATTGATAACAAAAGAAGAAGAGATGGATGAAGATGAAAATCAATCCCTAACAACTCATACCAAGAAGAGAAATCACAAGAATGAAGAAAATTCTAGAAAGAAAAAAAATACTTCACAAGAAGGACCTCTCACAGCTCAGATGTTTTAGTTGTGATTAGAAATGAAACTTTGTGAAATAATCTCCCAAGAAGAAACAATGGAAGGATTTTATGATCAAGGAGTACCAGTCAATCATGAAGAATTATGTCTAGGATATGGTTTTGAAACCTGAAGGGAAGTCCGTAGTGTGTTCCAAGTGGATCTATTAGATCAAGCATGCAAGATATGGAAGCATCGAGAAATAAAAAAGAAGGCTCGTGGTTTTTCTCAGAAATAGGGAGTCGTTTATGGTGAGATGTTTTTATAGTGGCCATACAAACCTCTTAAGTGGTGGATATTAAACTAGACAGTTGGTGTAATCTAAGTATAAGGACAAATCGAGCAACCTCCAGGATTTGGGATTCTCTACAGAGACTCACTTATGCACAGAAGGATTGGTACAAGATTTGAGGGAACCCATGGGATGGCACATACAATTACACGAGGAGATTGAGAATCACCTATAGTGATGGATATATCAACCTTTTCTACAAGGTTGAAGATGGAAGCCTATAGTGGATGAGAATCTTATAGATGGGTGCAAGAGTAACTTGAAACAAAGTTCGAGTGACTTTGAGAGATGACATAGACGGATACACATAATCTCAACAACATAGGAGACTACAAATCACTCAAGTGTAGAATGTCCCGATGCAAAGACTACAAGATGTAGAGGAAGGATGATGATCCGATTTAGAGGGAGTGACTATAGTATATCTCATAGTTCAAGGATATTGACATGATTCTAAAGATTAGAGGTGTGATAGAATCCATAGGAGATTTCCTTAGCCAAGGAAAATGTGTGGTTGATATAAGGTTCAAGATGTTGGGATACACAAATGGCATCAAACTTGAAGTCGGTATGTGATACTACTTCAGATATAGTTGACACCACTTTCTACAGGAAGAAGATTGGTTCGTTTATATACTTAATTAACACATGGACAAATATTTTCTTTGCGGTGAGCACTTTGATCCAGTACATAGTGTATCCGAGATGTGTTCACATGGTTGTGACAAAGCACACGCTGAGGTACTTGAAGGGTAAAATTGAGTATGGCCTTAGATATGTGAGAGTCCAAAGGATGTGCCTGTAAGGATATGACGAATTGGACTGGGTTGGCAGTGCTACAAACACAAAGAGAACTCCAGGGTGTTGCTCTTAGTGTGACCAGGGATGAAGATATTGCAGTTGAGAAGAATGTAAGGGAATATTTATTAAGTTTTTAGGAATGTGTACTTTGATCCAAAATAAGTCTATCAATGAAGACAAAGATCATGCTCTTATTTATTTCAGCATTGGATAGGAAGGGATGCATTTGTGGGAACACAGATTCAGTAGCCGTACAAAGTACTATGTGATTTTTGGTGTAGAAGACTTGCTAAACATTTTCGATCATGAGTAAGATAGGAGCAGGTCCTTAGAATCAGACGATGAAGTAGAGCGCACTGTCAGATACTTCAGTAATTCTTGGAAGGAGAAAAAAATCAAAAGGGAGTCTACCAAATAGACAAAGATAAGTATTTGAATTATCATCTCTCGTATATCTAGTTACTTAAATGATATTGTCCAGTTGTGTACATAGATATGTTCCTAGATTTAGGAAGTGTATTATGCATGTTAGAGGGTTTACATTGATGAAAAATTTACTACTAATATGCATCTGATGGGTCAACATTCCATTGCTAATTATATAGAATGAAACCTCTTTGCTATCATGTTGAGAAAAGTGCACACTCTTAATAACGTTATGGTAGATATGGAAAGCATCTAGAAATTTACTGTACGAGATATGGATGAATGTTGTATTGGATAAATAATTGCATGATTGTGTGACATATGTCTTTATGCATAAGAATTTTTTATTATGAATATGTTTTCAAGATTATGAAATGTTTCTAACTTGAATTTGACTTCTAGGAAATATCACGTGCAATTACCTACAAGAGAAGAATGCTGAAGAACAAGTGATAAAGAACAAGTTTTTGATGTGTTGACTAAGCCTCTGTCTCGTGTAAAGTTTGAATACTTTCGTTACAAGCTTGGTGTTAGGTCATGATTTTGTCTTCCTTAGTTTTATGCTTTTGTTTATGTTTTTTGGTTTGGTTTTACTCTTTATTCCTAGAAAATTTTGTTGATTGGGATAGTTGAAATTTTTCCTTTCAGCTTTTATGTTATTTGATTTCTTAGTTTATTTTTACAAGTTTTGGTTTGATTTCATGATCAAAGGGCTTATATAAGGCTTATATGGATTAAAAAGTCTGAAAAATAGCATAAAAGTTTAACTGAGATTCCTAAACCAAGTTTAAACCCCTATCATTAGCATGATTTTTGAAAAACATTAACCTGAATTTTCTTGTAGTGCAAGCCAGAAAAAATTACACAGAAGCGCTACAAGAAAGTCACGCAAAGTTAAAAATCCTCTTTCAATGTTGTGGAGGCATAGTTCTTTAAAGCGCCATTGAGATAGTTCATAACGCTTCTGATCGTCGATCGAAAATATAGTTCTATAAAGTGCCGACACTGCGGTGGCACAGTGGTTTAAAGCGCCAACGTGATAGTTGATAAGGTTTTCGACTGCGAAAGTGGTATAAAGTGCCAACAGAGTAGTTGATAAAGCTTCCAATCGCCGATCGTGAAGCCAATGGTCTAAATTCCCATGCAAATTTAAAATCATCTTTCAACGTTGCAGAGATTCAATGGTCTAATGCGCTGGTAGCACAATGGTTTAAAGTGCCGACACTACGAAAACCTAGTTCTTTAAAGCGTCGATGAGATAGTTGATAGAGCTTTCGATCGCCGATCCGGAAGCCTATGGTCAAAATGTCGCGCAAGTTTAAAATCATCTTTCAACGTTGTGGAAAGCTAATGGTCTAAATTCATTTTTTAAATGTTGCGGAGATTTAGTTCTTTAAAATTTCGACACTACGACAGCATAGTGGCTTGAAGTTCCGATGCATTAGAGATTACTGCTCCTGATCACCGATAGGTTAGAAATGGGAAGTGTTGATTCGTTCGATCTTGAACCTCCGATCGCCAATGCTGAGAAGGATTAATTGTTAATAATGGGAGATGCTATTACCGCGGGAACATTCAAATGATAATCACTTTGACAAGTGGAATATAAACATGAAAGTGAATCATGGCGGTTTCTTGCATAAGCGATGCAATAATAATGACAGACTATAATGAGACAAAGGCGTTTCCAATCATGATTTTTCTTGAAGTGCACATAGAGAAGGTGGAGATCGTGGTGGAAAATTAGAACTTGAAGATCAGGATTTTGAAACAGAATGAAAATCAGGTTTTTCAGGAGCAGGAAAAAGCAAACAGAGGATCAGTTCACATAGCTAAAGTAGACTATCCAGGAGCTGACTCAGCAGAATGAGCAGAACTATTGGAGGTCCCTGAATCTGTGTTTAGGTCAAATTGCTGAAAATTGGTACAAAAAATTTACTAAACTAGTGATAGGGCAGACTGTGAGAGTTTGAAGATAAATGGACTGCCAAAACTATGCAAATTTGAAGATAAACAGATTGTGAGATTACTGACAGGTGCTGCAAACCATACTGAAAATGAAGAAGAGTGGAAAAACTAATAGGGCCGAGCCTACTGATCTCAGTTGGATAGATAAATTCCCAGGATGTGCTGAGCTATTTGAAAACACAGGATGGTTGATATTTTTCAAGAAAATTGATGGATACAATGCTGAGGTCTCCCAAAAGTTTGCTTAGTGTTATGACAAAGATACTGTATCTTTTGATACTTTGAAATTCAAATTGACCAAAGAGTTGGTAGCTGAGGCAACAGGGGTTAAAAATAAAGGAGAAATTTGGTTTGAAAAAGTGCCATTTACCTTTAATGCACAAAGGTACCTACTGCCTGGTATAGTTCCATATTGGGGTAAGGGTGTGCCCATCCGTAATTTTAGGCCTGAATGGGTAGAACCTATTAAGGTTTTACAAAGTTATATTACATGTGAAGGAAGGTATGCCTTCATTTTTAAATACCATTTCAGGTTTCTTCAACACCTCAGTAATGAATCAAAGATGAACCTGCCTTTCTTCTTACTAAAGAGCCTGCAGAAGATGTCTTCCAAAATCAAAGAACAACAAAATCATACTAGGCAGTCCATTTTTCACCATGGGCTTATCAAACTCATTATCAACAATGTTTTGCAGAGTAAAGGAAAAACTTGGGAATATTTCCTTTTTTGTTCAGGGTTTCAGAATAGTCAAGAAGGACAGTCTAATAGAAATCAAGCTGATAAAGGACAAACCTTAATCAGAAAGCTAAGACAAAAGATAAAGGTTAAATATGAAGACAGTGTCTAATTGGAGGAATTTGCAGAGCCTGCAAAAGAAGATTGTGAGTCTAAACAACATCTAAATGACATTGAGAGTAAAGATTTGTAGTCTGTTAATAAGGAGGCCCAGCCTGTTCAGGATGATGCACCAGTAGAGACATTTGTTGATGAAAATATTGTACTTGCAGAGAAAGTTTCAGGTGATGAAGAGGATACTAAAGTCCAAAAGCAAAGTCCAATTACAGTCTTGTCAGAGGATGAAACATACCTGTTTAAGGAGGATAAAATTCCTGTTATTGATTAGACTAAGGTTGGCACTAAAAAGGAATTTCACAGCTAGGAAGATGAGGTAGCAGTACCAAAGAAAAAGAAGCTAAAAGTCATGGAATTTGCTTCAATCAGCCATCAGGGAAAATATTTCAAAATGGTAGGGGAGCTTGCTCCTAGGTAGAGACCAAAGACTAGACCTAGAAACATGCTCAGGCTGAATATGAAGACATTATTAAACCCTAAATTGAATAAAAAAGGAGTAAGTGTGATAGATGACTCCTCCTTTGATGAAAAATTGGATGTTGATAAGGGTGACAGTAAAGGTAAAAGGCCAATGAAGTCAGAAGGAGAATCTGCCCTTACTGAAACTAAACTGTCTCATGTATTTTTAGAGATACAAAGTCAAATGTTAAAGGAGCAACAAGAAGGTAATATAGAGGTTTCTCACTCAGAAAACAAGCTGATGGTTGATGAAAATGTTCCCTGTGAAGCTGAGACTAAAGAAAACCTAAGTTTTCATGAAACTCCTACAGAATTGCTGCCAGAAGATGAAGAAATATTTAGGAGACTAAACATTACATGGCTTCCCAATGAGATGCAAAGTATAGCAGGAAATAAAACATTTGATTCAGAGAAAGAGAATTTACAGAGAACTATAAAGCAGTATAAACATTAGATGGAATATATGCAGGAGACAAATGATGGCTTGGTTATGCCCAATAGAAGACTCAGAGAATATGTGGATGAGGTTAATAACCACTATCAAGAACTGATTGCAGTCTCAAAAGAGGCATTGAAAAGAAAAATAAATACTGAGTCACAATTTACAATGTTAAAACAAACCATCAAAGACTATAGCAGTAAAATGAAGAACTCACTAGAAATATGGCAGAGATGGAAGCAGAGCAACTGAAGGATAGAAGAAAGGCCCAAGCCTTAGAAGGGATAGCCTTGTTAGCAGAGGCAGCTAAATATCTATGAGGCTTGTTAACACAATCAGTTATTAGTTATGTTTTGAAGGATATTTCATTTTTGTAATTATTATTTTGATAGAACTATTTCGATGAGTAGTCTGAAAAGAAGTTAGGGTTTAGTCCTTAACCACATTTTGAAGGATATTATTAATGTATGTCACAAAGAGGACTAGAGGTTTGATTTTTTTGGCTAGCTAGAGGAGGTCTCCAGACTTGTTTATAAGCTAAGTAAATGACTCTTATGTGTATTTGAAGACTGATTATGAAATATATGCTCCATTTTACCCTTCAGTTTGTTCTCTGGCTTCATTTATAGCTTGTTTTAGCTACTCAGTTGGTAATTTCATTGCTGGTTTAAAGTTTTTATGCTGGTAGTGCTTGCTATTTGTGGATGAACTTCAGTGTTATTTTCTGTTGGATATATGGTTATTATGTTATGCATCTCAGTTTTTCTATGCTTGTGATTGAGTTCTTATTTGGGTTATGAATGCATTCCCTCTTGTCACCAAACTTCACAACCAGAAAACCTTAAAAAACCCTAAAACCCTTGTTTTGTTTTATTGAAATATTTGAGATTATGTTGGCTTGTTTTCTTGTAGTCTGGTAACAATTTCTGGCATAAACATCTTTGGTGCCGTTGCTGGGGAACGAAGTTGAAAACATAGTTTTCCCTGGGATACTTACCATTTCACTGGTTTTAAGAGGTGAAATTAAACCAGCATATCTTATAGACTACTTTTCACCAGTTTGTCACAGTGGCTACTAGGGGAATTGGAACTAGAAACAGACCTATTTCACCTTTGCAGCTAGGTGTTTCAGACCCAAAACAGATCTTGAAAAAATCAAGGAAGATGAGAAGGTCTCAGTCATTACCAACCCTATGTGACCCTGATTAGTTGGATGGTTCATCATCTTCATCTGTTTTGAGGAAAGAAGAAGAAACTTCACCTTGGTTAAAGCCTATAATTCCTGTCACTAACTTTCAAATTTTCACTGATCCTCAAGAATTCAATAAGGAAAAAATAGTATCTCTTGGTAAGATACCTCTATTTAATTTGAAAGTAGGTAAAACCCCTTTTCAGCCAAGTTCCAGCCAAATCTCTCCATCACCCAAGTCAGTCAACCTTAAAATGGCAGCCCAAAATCATCCTATAGACATGATGGACCGAATGGTTGCAGCCAGATATGCACCATTAGTTTTGCCTCACCCTTTGAATGCACTGCTTGGAGGTGACTATCAGAAATACCTGTCTAGGTTTAATGGATAGGGTGAAACTACAATAGAAGAGCACTAGGAAGCTTTCCTCAGTTATGCTGATAACCAGAACATTGAAGCTAAGGACGTATGGATGAGGATGTTTGTGCAGAGCCTTGATGGAGATGTCAGAAAATGGTTTAGGGAGCTTCCTACCAATTCTATCACCATCATAGAATAGCTTCAGGACCTCTTCATGAGACAATGGGGTGACACCAAAGATCATACTTATTATATAACTGAGTTTGGAGCCCTTAGGAGAAAGAAGGATGAAACCATCGTAGATTTTTCAAAAAGATTCAATAAAAGTACAGCAGAATTCCTGCAGAAATAAAACCTTCAGAAACATCTGCAGAACTTACATATGCAAATGCTTTTGATCATGAATTTTCTTTACTACTAAGAGAGAGAAGACCCGTTTCCTTACTGAATATGCAGGATGCAACATTAGAGGTGGAGTCTAACATATTGGCTTCCAATAGATCGAAGAAGGAAACAGCTCAGCAGATGTATGACAGGAAAGGTAAGAAGGAAGCAGCTCCTGGGATTTCAACATCTCATTCTTCAGAAGGAAAAATTGATGAGATGGCCAAGTTAGTGAATATTTTGACTGCAAAATTAAACAAGTGAGAACTAGAAAGAAATTCTAGCAAGCCTGTTCAAGAAGGTGAAAGAAACCCTAACAATCATAACCAATTCAGAAGACAATTTGCTCCTCGTTTCATACCTAGAGAACGAAGAAATAATGATATTCAGCAAGAAAGGAGAGAGACCGAGGACCAAAGGGTACCACCACCTCTTCAGAACAATGTTGTTGATGAAGAAGAAATTGATGAAGAAGTGCTATTTGAAGACATAGATCAGGATATGAACTATTTTGGAGAAAGGTTGACTAAGGGTTTTGTCACTGAAGAGGAGTTTTTAAATGCAGAATATTATGATGCTGATATGTTTGAAATAGACGATGGTTTGAATCTCAAAATGACTGCTGTAACTGCTGATGTCTGTCAAAATGAACCCAAGAAGACTGCGAATTTGAGGTCAGGCCCAAAATAAGTAGTATACAACCCAAAGAAGAAGGTAGCTGTACCTTCTAATTAGCAATTTGATCCTGTGTCAGAGAAAAAACAAATTCCAGAAAAGCAAAAGAAGAACATGGAGGTTGAAGAGGTAAATAAAACTGTGCAGAATTTTAATCTAGAAAATGAATTAGGCAAAATAAAGATTCCTATGCCTTTTACTGAACTAATGAAAAATCCTTCTTACAAAGAATCAGTTCTTAAAATGATTGGTTCAGCAAACAATCAACCTATTTCTGATACAGTGAATTTGCAAGAAGAAAATCCTAAGATTTTTATTGGATCAGCCTTGGCTTAAAAAATTGAGAATGAAGCAGGTTCTTCACCTCCATTTTACATTACTGTGACAGTCCATGAACAAATGATACATAATTGTTTGTTAGATTCAGGAGAATCACACAATTTAATGCCAAAGGATGTCATGGAGGCTTTAGGTCTGAGTATAACCAAACCATGTCATGATCTGTATGCATTTGATTCATGAGCTGTAAAGTGTTTAGGTGTGATTAAAGACATGGTTGTCAGTTTGGCTCAATTACCAATGAAAAGTGTAATCATGGATGTGGTGGTAGCTAATATTACACCTAAATTTGGGTTACTTCTCTCTAGGTCTTGGGCAAAGACAGTTGGTGGAACTTTACAAATGGATTTATCATATGCTACCATTCCTGTGTTTGGAGGAGAAAATAGAAGGATGTACAGAGAGCTTCAGTTTGCCTATATTGTGATAGATGACAAGAACCCTACCAACCATCCTCTGTATGTTGTTGATAAATATTTGGGTACTTGCATGCTACATTTTAGTGATGATGACAATACTGTTGGTTTGTTACAGGTTGAAAAGGAACAACTAGTTAAATGCAGCAAGGAACAGGAAGATGAGCTTTGACAATTATACTTTTATGGATCATCTTGCAAAGAAGGTGCTGGAGCAGGGGTTCTTCTCATATCCCCTGGTGGTGAAACAGTTAAGCTGATGTATAAATTAGAATTCATTACTACAAACAATACTGCTGAATATGAAGCTTTGCTGTTAGGATTGAAGGCTGCCAAGGATTTAGGCATTCAGCAGATTTCTGCATATGACGACTCCGAATTAGTTGTTCAGCAGGTGAGGAACAACTATCAAGTGAAACAGGATTTGCTGAAAGTCTATATAAATGAGGTATGGGACATGATTGATAATTATTTTGTGGCTTTTAACATTACCTATATTCCAAGGGACCATAATCAAACTACTGATTCATTGGCTTTAGCTGCTAAACATTTTAGAATCCCCAAAACCACATAGTTGAGGTATCCCATTGAGGTTAGGTACAGACCATCTGTACCTGATAATGTAAAGCAGTGGAGAGTGTTTGAAGATGACATTGAAATTAAAATATTTTTGGAGCTTACACATGAGTTTTCTAATTCCCTGATTGATCAAGAGGAAGATGACGAGGATGGAGATGTTGAAGAGATTGCTGAAAATGAAATTGCTGGCCACAAGATTATTGAACTAAAAGGTAATTTCATCCCAAAAGGTTTGGTACCTTTAGAAAGGATATTTTCAAAAGATGATACACCCCTAAAACCTGTTGTAGAGTCTTCAGAAGAGAATGTGGTGAATTGTAACATTGGCACTGCATAACATCCTAGAATGGTGAAAATTTCGAAAGCACTCACAGCTGAACAGAGAAATAGGTACATAAATTTGTTAAAGGAACATGTTGACATATTTGCATGGTCTTATGAAGAATTGAGAACATATGATACTGGAATTATACAACATAAAGTCCCTTAAAAACCAAATGTTAAACCTTTTCGTCAGAAATTAAGGAGGATTATTCCATCCTTGTTTCCTATTATTGAAAAAGAAGTGAAGAAGTTATTAGATGCCAAGATCATTGTTCCTCTCAGGTACTCTTCATGGGTGGCTAATCTAGTTCCTGTTAGGAAAAATAATGGAGAAATCAGACTATGTGTTGACTTTAGAAACTTGAATAGATCTTCACTAAAGGATAATTATCCTCTGCCTAAAATTGAGCAAATATTGCAGAAGGTTGTTGGAGCACAGAGGTTTTATATGGTTGATGGTTTCTCAGGATACAATCAGATTTCTATGCATCCTGATGATAAGGAGAAAACAACTTTTACCACTCCCTGGGGAACTTTCATGTATGATAAGATTCCTTTTGGTTTAATGAACACTGGAGCAACTTTTCAAAGGGCTATGGATATAGCTTTTGTTGGGGAAAAGGACAAGTTTGTGGTAATTTACTTAGATGATATTACTGTATTTTCACAATCAGATGATGGACATCTAAAAAATTTGAAACAAACTTTCCTAAAATGCAGAAAATTTGGGTTGTCCTTGAATCCAAAAAAGTCACACTTTGCTGTACAGGAAGGAAAATTAATGGGTCATTTAGTTTCTGCTAATGGTGTAAGGATTGACCCAGAAAGGGTAAAAGCAATATTGAAGATAAGTATGCCCAGGAGTAAAAAAGATGTCCAATCTTTCATTGGTAAAATAAACTTTCTGCATTGGTTTATACCAAACTTTGCTGAGACTATCAAGCAGATTACATCCATGCTAAAGAAGGATCAAGAAGTCAAATGGACCACTGAAGCAAAGAATTCATTTGAAAAAATCAAGATGGATCTTATTGAAGCCCCTGTATTAGTAAGTCCATATTTTACCACATAATTTCTAACATTTTCCTTTGCATTTGAAGATACAATAGCAGCTGTTTTATTGCAGAAGAATAAGGATGGTCTTGAGAAACCTATTGCATTCTTCAACAAAACTCTCAGAGATTCTGAATTAAATTACAACATCTTGGAAAAACAGGCTTATTCTTTGGTGAAAGCTTTGAAATTTTTCAGAATCTATGTTTTGCATTCCAAAGTTATTTCATATGTGCCTAATGCTGCAGTAAAAGATGTTTTGACACAGCCTGACAGCGAGGGGAAAAGAGGCAAGTGGATTGCTAAAATCATGGAGTATGATGTAGATATCAGACCTACCAAACTAGTCAAGGGACAAGGTTTATCCAAGCTGCTGGCTGAATCAAATTGCCAAGCTTTAGGATTGCATGTGATGACAGAAGATCCATCTCAGGAAGAAAATCAAGTAGAATTAGAGAAAGAGAAGATTATGGACTTCTATTCAGCATCTACATGGTACGCAGACATTGTGTATTTTTTGTTGTATTTGCAATGTCCTAAGCATTTAGATAGAAAAATTGCTAGATCTTTGAAGCTGAGAACTACTAAGTACTGTTTCGTAGAACAACAGTTATTTTGGAAGGACCCGGGGGGCATTCTACTCAGATGCTTAGATAAACCTGAAATTGAAGGAGTGATTTCTGAATCTCATGAGGGTGCTTGTGGAGGTCACAAGTACTGGAAGGAAACATCATACAAGATCTTAAGAGTTGGGTACTATTGGCCCTCTTTGTTTGCAGATGTATATCAGCAGGTAAGAGCTTGCATCCCTTGTCAGAAGTTTGCTGGAAAACAAAAATTGTTGTCATTACCTTTAAAACCAATTGCAGTAAGTGCTCCTTTCCAGCAGTGGGGTCTGCACTTTATAGGAGAGACAAGTCCATCTTCCTCAGGACAACACAGGTGGATTTTGACTGCAACAGACTTATTTACCAAATGGGTGGAAGCTATCCCTACTAGGAATGCCACAGATAAGGTGATTATGGAATTTATTGAAGAAAATATCCTCAGTAGGTTTGGGTGTCCTCAGAAAATAGTGACAGATAATGCAAAAGCTTTTAAGTCTAAGGAAATGGAAGCATTTTGTGAAAAGAATGGTATCTTGTTGAAACATTCAACTCCTTACTATCCCCAAGGTAATGGTTTAGCTGAGTCTTCCAATAAAAATATGATTTAGAGTGTGAGGAAACTGCTGAAGCATAATAAGAGATCATAGGATTCTATGCTGAAATATGCATTATGGGTTGATAGAATAATAGTCAAGCAAGCAATTGGAACTTCACCTTTCCAATTAGTGTATGGTACAGATGCAGTCTTTCCTGTTCAGTTGGGCATTCCAGTGATGAAGTTCTTTCAGGATTTTCATGAGGAACCTAATGATATGCAGAGAAGGATTTATGCAATGATAGAGTTGTAGCAGAACAGAGGAAAAGTGGAAGAAAAAGAACAGTTATACAGATTGAAGATAAAATATAGATTTGACAGGAAAATCAAAGATAACACTTTCTCAATTGGTGACATGGTTCTAAGGTCGGATGCCAGGAAAGTGCAAAAAGGGAAACATGGCAAATTTGACAACCTCTGGTTTGGCCCTTTTCTAGTATCTAAGTTTTTAGAAAATAACACTTTTGTCCTACAGAATTTGGAGGGTGAGGAATTGTCAAGTCCAGTTAATGGACGATTCCTCAAGCATTTCTACATTTTTTGAGGGGAATTTTAGTTTTTCATTGTATATATCGGTGTGAGTAAAACACAATAAGGACTCAATAACCCAAAGGAAATTTTGCAGATTAGCAGGTAGCAGGAAAGAAGGCACTGGTCTACAGGTTCTTGAAGCCTCACAAGGAGGACTTCATCCCGCAGCAGGAGCCAGATGTTAGGTCATGATTTTGTCTTCCTTAGTTTTATGCTTTTGTTTATGTTTCTTTGTTTGGTTTTACTCTTTATTCCTAGAAAATTTTGTTGATTGGGATAGTTTGAATTTTTCCTTTAAGCTTTTATGTTATTTGATTTCTTAGTTTATTTTTACAAGTTTTGGTTTGATTTCATGATCAAAGGGCTTATATAAGGCTTATATGGATTAAAAAGTCTGAAAAATAGCATAAAAGTTTAATTGAGATTCCTAAACCAAGTTTAAACCCCTATCATTAGCATGATTTTTGAAAAACATTAACCTGAATTTTCTTGTAGCGCAAGCCAGAAAAAGTTACACAGAAGCACCACAAGAAAGTCACGCAAAGTTAAAAATCCTCTTTCAATGTTGTGGAGGCATAGTTCTTTAAAGCATCGATGAGATAGTTCATAACGCTTCCGATCGCCGATTGTGAAGCTAGTTCTCTAAAGTGCCGACACTGCGGCAGCACAATGGTTTAAAGTGCCGACACGATAGTTGATAAGGTTTTCGACTGCGGCAGTGGTATAAAGTACCGACAAAGTAGTTGATAAAGCTTCCAATCGTCGATCGTGAAGCCAATATTCTAAAGTCCCACGCAAATTTAAAAACATCTTTCAACGTTGCAGAGATTCAATGGTCTAATGCCTCGCCAACACAATGGTTTAAAGTGCTGACACTGCGACAACTTAGTTCTTTAAAGCGTCGACGAGATAGTTGATAGAGCTTTCGATCCCTGATCGCGAAGCCTATGTAAAAATGTCGCGCAAGTTTAAAATCATCTTTAAATGTTGCGGAAAGCTAATGGTCTAAAGTCATTTTTTAAACATTGCGGAGATTTAGTTCTTTAAAATGCCGACACTGCGGCAGCATAGTGGCTTGAAGTTCCGATGCATTAGAGATTACTGCTCCCGATCACTGACAGGTTAGAAATGGGAAGTGTTGATTCATTCGGTCTTGAACCTCTGATCGCCGATGCTGAGAAGGATTAATTGTTAATAATGGGAGATGCTATTACCGCGGGAACATTCAAATGATAATCACTTTGACAAGTGGAATATAAACATGAAAGTGAATCATGGTGGTTTCTTGCAGAAGCGATGCAATAATAATGATAGACTATAATGAGACAAAGGCATTTCCAATCACGGTTTTTCTTGAAGTGGACGTTGAGCAGGTGGATATTGTGGCGGAAAATTAGAACTTGAAGATCAGAATTTTGAAACAGAATGAAAATCAGGGTTTTTAGGAGCAAAAAAAGGAAAACAGAGGATCAGTTCAGATAGCTAAAGTAGACTATCTAGGATCTGACTCAACAGAATAAGCAGAACTATTAGAGGTCCCTGAATATGTGTTTAGGTCAAATTGCTGAAACTTGGTACAAAACATTTCCTAAACTGGTGATAGGGAAGACTGTGAGAGTTTGAAGATAAATGGACTTCCAAAACTGTGCAAATTTGAAGATAAATAGACTGTGAGATTACTGACAGGTGCTGCAAACCATACTAAAAATGAAGAAGAGTGGAAAAACTAATAGGGCCAAGCCTACTGATCTCAGTTGGATAGATAAATTCCCAGGATGTGTTGAGCTATTTGAAAACATAGGATGGTTGATATTTTTCATGAAAATTGATGGATACAATGTTGAGGTCTCCCATAAGTTTTCTTAGTGTTATGACAAAGATACTGTATCTTTTGATACTTTGAAATTCAAATTGACCAAAGAGTTGGTAGCTGAGGCAACAGGGGTTAAAAATGAGGGAGAACTTTGGTTTAAAAAAGTGCCATTTACCTTTAATGCAAAAATGTACCTATTTCTTGGTATAGTTCCAGATTGGGGCAAGGGTGTGCCCATCCATAATTTCAGGCCTGAATGGGTAGAACCTATTAAGGTTTTACAAAGTTATATTATATGTGAAGGAATGCATGCCTTCGTTTTTAAATACCATTTTAGGTTTCTTCAACACCTCAGTAATGAATCAAAGATGAACCTGCCTTTCTTCTTGCTAAAGAGCCTGCAGAATATGTCTTCCAAAATCAAAGAACACCAAAATCATACTAGACAGTCGATTTTTCACCATGGGCTTATCAAACTAATTATCAACAGTGTTTTGCAAAGTAAAGGAAAAACTTGGGAATATTTCCTTTTTTGGTCATGGTTTTAGAATAGTCAAGAAGGAAAGTCTAATAGAAAGCAAGTTGATAAAGGACAAACCTTGATCAGAAATCTAAGACAGAAGCTAAAGGTTAAAGATGAAGACAATGTCGAATTGGAGGAAGTTGCAGAGCTTGCAAAAGAATATTGTGAGTCTAAACAACATCTAAATGACATTGAGAGTGAAGATTTGCAGTCTCTTAATAAGGAGACCCAATCTGTTGAAGATGATGCACCAGCAAAGACATTTGTTGATGAAAAGATTGTACTTGCAGAGAAAATTTCAGGTGATGAAGAGGATACTAAAGTCCAAAATCAAAGTTCAATTACAGTCTTGCCAGAGGATGAAACATACCTATTTGAGGAGGATAAACTTTTTTTTATTGATGAAACTAAGGTTGGCACTAAAAAGGAATTTCACAGCCAGGAAGATGAGGTAGCAGTACCAAAGAAAAAGAAGCTAAAAGTCATGGAATTTGCTTCAGTCAGCCATCAGGGCAAATCTTTCAAAATGGTAGGGGAGCTTGCTCCTAGGTGGAGACCAAAGACTAGAACCAGAAACAAGCTCAGGATGAATATGAAGAAATTATTAAACCCTAAATTGAATAAAAAAGGAGTAACTGTGATAGATGACTCCTCCTCTGATGAAAAATTGGATGTTGATAAGGGTGACAGTAAAGGAAAAAGGCCAATGAAGTCAGAAGGAGAATCTGCCCTTACTGAAACTAAACTGTCTGATGTATTTTTAGAGATACAAAGTCAAATGTTAAAGGAACAACAAGAAGGTAATATAGAGATTTCTCACTCAGAAAACAAGCTGATGGTTGATGAGAATGTTCCCTGTGAAGCTGAGACTAAAGAAAACCTAAGTTTTCATGAAACTCCTACATAATTGCTGCCAGAAGATGAAGAAATATTTAGGAGACTAAACATTCCATGGCTTCCCAATGAGATGCAAAGTATAGCAGTAAATAAAGCATTTGATTCAAAGAAAGAGAATTTACAGAGAACTATAAAGCAGTATAAACATTAGATGGAATATATGCAGGAGACAAATGATGGCTTGGTTATGGCCAATAGAAGACTTAGAGAAGATCTGGATGAGGTTAATAACCACTATCAGGAATTGATTGCAGTCTCAAAAGAGGCATTGAAAAGAAAAATAAATACTGATTCACAATTTACAATGTTAAAACAAACCATCAAATATCTACAACAGTAAAATGAAGAACTCACTAGAAAGATGCCAATGGAAGCATAGCAACTGAAAGCTAGAAGAAAGGCCCAAGCCTAGAAGGGATAGCCTTGTTAGCAGAGGCAGCTAAAGATCTATGAGGCTTGTTAACACAATCAGTTATTAGTTATGTTTTGAAGGATATTTCATTTTTGTAATTATTATTTTGATAGAACTATTTCGATGAGTAGGCTGAAAAGCAGTTAGGGTTTAGTCCTTAACCGAATTTTGAAGGATATTTTGAAGGATAGTATTAATGTATGTCAAAAAGAGGGCTAGAGGTTCAATTTTTTTGGCTGGCTAGAGGAGTTCTCCAGAGTTGTTCATAAGCTAAGTAAATGAATCTTATGTGTATTTGAAGACTGATTATGAAATATATGCTCCATTTTACCCTTCAATTTGTTCTCTGGCTTTATTTATAGCTTGTTTTAGCTACTCAGTTGGTAATTTCATTGCTAGTTTAAAGTTTTTATGCTTGCAGTGCTTGCCATTTGTGGATGAAATTCAATGTTATTTTCTGTTGGATACATGGTTATTATGTTATGCATCTCAGTTTTTATATGATTGTGATTTAGTTCTTATTTGGGTTATGAATGCATTCCCTCTTGTCACCAAACTTCACAACCAGAAAACCTTAAAAAACCCGGTTTTGTTTTATTGAAATATTTGAGATTATGTTGGCTTGTTTTCTTGTAGTCTGGAAACAATTTCTGGCATAAATACTTGGTTTAGTCCATAAGGACCTCCCTTGAAAGAGGGAGTGATGATGATGATGAGGATGTGGGTCTTATTGTAGTGGTGTGGCAGTGTTGGGTGTTTTATTGTCTTAATTAATTGACCAAATATTTAATTATCGACTGAGGTTTGTAAACTTAGATTTGACACAAAATATATGCTAAGGTAGAAGGGTACCTAAGGTGTCAAGGAAATATTTTAACAAAGAGAAGATCGGAAGATTTTTCAAAATTAAAAACCAAGTCAAACTCTAGAAATTTAATTAGTAAGGTAATTAGACTGGGACAAGACCACTAGATTAGAGAAGTATCAATCTATACTACTCTACTCTATAAAAAATAAGAAAGGATATATATATATATATAAATAATACTATTCTAAAAAAGTAAACTACTCTTTATACTGAAAAACTATTAATTAATTTTTCCACTTCTTAATTTGGGAATTAGAGAGGCTATAAAAAATTTCAGACCTCTACTATATGAGAACAAGAGGTTATATTATCCGAGGTAATATTACAACTACTTAATATATCTAAGTAATACAATAATTAAACTATACATGCGATTGACAAATATACAATAATTAAACTAAATTATCTAGTTCCATTCTCCTTGAGGATTCTGAGGATATGCACTCATTATGACCGGAACTGGAGAAGGAGGTGCATCAAAATGGATTTCAAAAGAAACAAAGAAACTGAATGGAATCAAGTCTAATTTAACTTCTACAAAGAGATGTAAACTAAGGAGTGTCCAATTACAAGTACTAGTAAACATTGTGATTTATGTTCTACCCATAAGCAGACCTTATCAATAACTAATGTATTAATCAAGAAACAAGACTATTTTAACGATTAATTTGAAGTTGGAGGTATACTACTTGTCCCTAAATTTGAACCTAGACTACAGGGGTTCAAGATTAAAGAAATATTTTAAAAATAATTCAATAAAATCAAAATCAAGACTGAATTGGTATATAATCAAAGATATAGGAAAATCACATAACCATTAAAGATCTGTATGACATAAAGTGGAATACAAAATTCAATATCAAGGGAACTACGAGCATGAATTTATGGAATAAAACTGACTCTGTCACTAAATATTTGAAAGATAACTGTATTTTATTACAAGAATCAAGCAATGGATTGTATTCGACCATACACAGGATAAATCATAAAAAACACAATTCATAAAAATACAAAATCAACTCGTAACCATAATCATATCAAAGCAGAACCTGTATTCAAGATGCAGAGAGTTTCATGTCATACAGTATACATCAAAATTGGATTCCCACCTTCGATTTCCACCCCTCCTTCATATCTAGTTGCTACCTCCTTATATACAAAACTTTTGAGTTTTTGAGATAGTTATCAGATCCTATTTCTATGGATCAAATTCTTTCAAAAATAGTAAAATCGATCTTTAAAACAGTCTTAATACAAGTGTAATAAAATAGAAATAAAAATAGACATCTGTCAAGCCCTAATTGCTTTCAAAAGCCAACGTGTATGAGCTGGTGGGGGATGAACACCAAGCCATGGATTCAGTGGTAACAAACTTGGTACATTTTCAAAAGGATGTCCAGAGGCCCTCCTTTCTAGAACTTCACGAAACCCTTTTTTGAACTTGTCACTGATTTGGTGCAGCAATCCAACTAATGAGGTTGATTCATGAGCAGGATTTGAAGATCTGGGTTCCAATATGTTTCCAGTTGTGGCATTGATGTAAAATCCACATGCATGTGCTGTAATGCAGTAACTACGACCTTCTAGTGTCAACACATCTAGGTAAATTAAATCTCCAAGAAGCCTCCTATAGCTTGGAGGATTGAATGAAGAAAATGCAATGCTTTCTACACATTTGATCTCTTGTGAAGATGGGCATACAACAATATTCTCAAGCAAACCAGTGACATCATCCATAAATCCCAGTCCTTCAAGTTCAGGAACCTCTGCAAGTGAATCAATGGTTTCAAGATGTTTAGTCAGCTCATCTAGCAATAGAATATGAGATAGTCTCCAAGAAAGCCACGCAAAAATTACGCGACTTCTCTGCCAATCCGATAAATTCTGCATAGGCATAATTTGTGCTTTTTCCATCAAACCAAATTTCCCAATTGTCGCACGCATCTTCTCTTCTTCAATACCAGGATATTCATTCATCATGTATTGCAGTGCAGACACACTCAGCTCTAGTTTATCCACCAGATGCTGATGAAGCTAAGCAATACGAAGATGATTATGGCGCTTCACCATGCCATCCAATGGGGACAAATCTCTAGTCATTAGCTTCAATAATGTACTTTTTCCTGCTCCATTTGGACCAACCAAAGCTATTCTTGAATCCAGGTCCACCCCAAAATCTATACTCTTATATATGAGGCTATCATGAGTGTACCCACGACTCATGGTCAGATCAAGGCCTGACTCAATTGAAGCACTAAAAATGCAAACAATACAGTACTGTATGTAGAAAAGGTCTTCAAACTACTTTAAAAATGAAGCATCTGAACCAATATTCCTCAGGGTGAACCAAAGGTTTGGAAACACAACACAAAAACACTCTGTTATGCAGTTCTAGTCTCTACTATGATCTATCCCTTCAGGCTTTAATCAAATTATTTTACTGTACAAATGGTGTTATTACCTCACAAGCACTTGCTCATAGGATGAAATTCTCGGCAATCCACTCAAACACACAAATTGTAAACTTTTCTTCGACATGAGTGCTTTTCTATCTGATCTCGGTATTCAAATTGAACCTGAGTGGTCATTTTGACATCTGGATGCTGCCAAAAATTGAAATTTTGTTGGAGCAGATCTAGTGACAACATCTGGCTTTGTTTGGGGATGGCATGCTCCCTGTGAGTTGCCAAGAACAAGTAGACCTGTGCCTTTCCAATGAAACCATCTCTGATATCTATACCCTGTCCTGCCTGCCATTCACTACTTTGAAAATGAAAATAAGAAATACCAGTGCCTTGTTTCCATTGGGATGGAGCCTTTTTATTATTCCTAACCTATTTCAAACTTTGAAAACCTGCTCTTCTTATACTGCAAAATCAAATTGCAAATTCAAACTGCTCATACTACAAACTTAAGGAACTGCTTGAAGCATTAAGCTTATTTATTTACAGCTCCCATTCTAATCATTTGCTTTCTTTTGATTAGATAAAATCATGCTTCCAATGAAGCCATACAAATATTTGACTAACTGGTAAAACTTCTGATCTGGAGATGATGAATAAAGGAGCCCATGGAATATCAAAATTCATTTCAAAATAAGAGAAAAGCCAACCTTCATTTGACAAAAACAATTTGACATTTGATATGCTCAAAGACTCCATATAATCAACAAATGGATCAATGAAGCTATAAAGAAATACCTCTTGCTGCTGTTTAAGTTGAAAATCAAAATATCTCTGTATATCCTCTTCCTCATAATGGCTGCCACTTTCAGCTACCTGCAAATCTAAACATGGCTGTAGATTAATTTTTTTGCTAATCATAGGTTGTTTAATATTTTCTGCAAATCCAGTTTGAAACATGATGAATGCAGACCTACTGAATTGAAAATATGGCTGCTCAATGTATTCTACGAATTCAGGATGGTTGATTTCCACACAATGTTGTTTCTCATCAAAATTTGATTCATAGTTGTCATACATCCGTGTGCTGCTCCTCAAATCAACAAAAGGTAATGTAGGGATCTGCTCCTCTTCATCTGAATACTCATCATAGATTGGCATATCTTTAGAGTGAATCGGTTGATGCTAATCCCAATCTAGAACTTCAATGTCTTCATCATAAAATGGGGCATTTTGATCGATTTCTAAAGATGAAAATTTCTGTTCTATGATGCTATCATCAACTTTAATATCATATTTTTGAAAAATTTCTTGTTGTAAAATAGAATTAGAGGAAGATAATAGATCTTCTTCCTTCTTCATAGCATAACCACCAACTTCATCTTTACTACTGGAAGAATCTACTACTAAACCTTGGATATATAATGCATATCCCCTACAACAATGCTCAAAAAGACACTTAGCTGGGTAAATCCTCTTACAATATGAATAAAAAGCATCATGAAAATATTTCAAAGAGGAAATTCTAGAAGCAGGAAGAGTTCTGTACCATTATCTCGCACAACCATCTAATGAATACATAGACATTTTCATCAATACATCTTCATGTATACTCAGCTGATCCATGCATTGATGAAATTTAATTACATGATGTGCCAGATTGTCCTCTTCCTTTTCTTTGAATGTGGATCAAAAGATGGAACATGGATAGATGAAGATTCAGGAATCTCTAAGGTTGAAGGATGTTTAAATTTTTCTAATGAGGTAGAGCTCAACCTTCTCCTACTTTCTTTTAATATCTATTCAGGATCTAAGACTCTTGGATTTAAAGGTGATGAGGGATTTGCTTGAGTTCCTATATTTTTTGAAGCCACTGTAACTTTTTGTAGGTGACTGATGTAGTCTATAACAGGTCTCACTGATCTTGTTCACCTTCCAAAATCAGATTCATAAGAATGTCGAATACTCAGGGAAGATGTTCTTTCGTTTCTCCGTCCTCGACAACGGCGCCAGAAGATGTTATCCCTAAATTTGAACCTAGACTATAGGGGCTCAAGATTAAAGAAATCTTTTAAAAATAATTCAATAAAATCAAAATCAAGACTGAATTGGTATATAATCAAAGATATAGGAAAATCACATAACCATTAAAGATCTGTATGACATAAAGTGGAATACAAAATTCAATATCAAGTGAACTACAAGCATGAATTTATGGAATAAAGCTGACTCTGTCACTAAATATTTGAAAGATAGTTGTATTTTATTACAAGAATCATGCAATGGATTGCATTCGACCATACACGGGATAAATCATAAAAAACACAATTCATAAAAATACAAAATCAGCTCGTAACCATAATCATATCAAAGCAGAACCTGTATTGAATATGTAGAGAGTTTCATGTCATACAGTATACATCAAAATTAGATTCCCATCTCCGATTGCCACCCCTCCTTCATATCTAGCTACTACCTCCTTATATAATTTTTTTTTGGGGTTTTTGAAATAGTTATCAGATCCTATTTCTATGGATCGAATTATTTCAAAAATAGTAAAATCGATCTTTAAAACAGTCTTAATACAAGTGTAATAAAATAGAAATAAAAATAGACATCTGTCAAGCCCTAATTGCTTTCAAAATCCAACGTGTATGAGCTGGTGGGGGACGAACACCAAGCCATGGATTCAGTGGTAACAAACTTGGTACATTTTCAAAAGGATGTCCAGAGGCCCTCCTTTCTAGAACTTCACTAAACCCTTTTTTGAACTTGTCACCAATTTGGTGCAGCAATCCAACTAATGAGGTCGATTCATGAGCAGGATTTGTAGATCTGGGTTCCAATATGTTTCCAGTTGTGGCATTGATGTAAAAGCCAAGTGTATGTGCTGTAATGCAGTAACTACGACCTTATAATGTCAACACATCTAGGTAAATTAAATCCCCAAGAAGCCTCCTGTAGCCTGGAGGATTGAATGAATAAAATTGAATTCTTTCTACACATTTGATCTCTTGTGAATATGGGCATACAACAAGATTCTCAAGCAAACTAGTGGCATCATCCATAAAACCCAATCCTTCAAGTTCAGGAACCTATGCAAGTGAATCAATGGTTTCAAGATGATTAGTCGGTTCATCTAGCAATGCATAATCTGTGCTTTTCCTGTCAAACCAAATTTCTCAACTGCTGCACGCATCTTCTCTTCTTCAATACCAGGATATTCATTCATCATGTATTGCAGTGTAGACACACTCAACTCTAGTTTATCCGCCAGATGCTGATGAAATTGAGAAATATGAAGATGATTATGATGCTTCACCATGCCATCCAATGGGGACAAATATCCAGTCATTAGCTTCAATAATGTACTTTTTCCTGGTCCATTTGGACCAACCAAAGCTATTCTTGAATCCAGGTCCACCCCAAAATCTATACTCTTATATATGAGGCTGTCATGAGTGTACCCACGACTCATGGTTGGATCAAGGCCTGACTCAATTGAAGCGCTAAAAAGGCAAACAATACAGTACTGTATGCAGAAAAGGTCTTCAAACTACTTTAAAAATGAAGCATCTGAACCAATATTCCTCAGGGTGAACCAAAGGTTCGGAAGCACAACACAAAAACATTATGTTATGCAGTTCTAGTCTCTACTCTGATCTGTCCCTTTAGGCTTTAATCAAATTATTTTATTGTACAAATGGTGTTATTACCTCATAGGAACTTGCTCGTAGGATGAAATTCTCGGCAATCCGCTCAAACACATTGTAAACTTTTCTTCCACATGAGTGCCATCATGAGTGCTTTTCTATCTGATCTCGGTATTCAAATTGAACCTGAGTGGTCATTTTGACATCTGGATGCTGCCAGAAACTGAAATTTTGTTGGAGCAGACTTGGTGACAACACTACTCTCGTATGAAACAAATGTAAGGGAACAAAATATAATTTAGAAGCAAGTAGAAAACTTAATAAAGATATTTACTTGAAAATAATTATAATTTAAAAGCAAGTGGAAAACTTAATAAATATATCTTATTTTCTAAATCAAAACATCCTCGGTAACTATGGAGTAAGGAGGACAAATCTTATGCTAAAAATGATGATCAAACTATAAAGAACTGATATGCCTTTTAGATAATAAAATTAGCAAATTTAATTCTGAATTCAATCTAAATAAGAATGAAGTAAACTGAACTAGGGACGCAATTGCCAAATTCTACAACAGTAATGAATGGAGAAATCAGAGATAGAAGAAACAAAATTCAAAAATAAACTAAGATGGAAGGAAAGCAAGATATGAGTAATTATGGGACTTAATGGATACTTTATGTGATTTCAAATAAGGTCCTAATTAGATATATAACTACTATTCAATTACAGAAAGTAATACATTTTTAAAAACTAGGAAAACTGAATTTGAAACAATCATAAAATAAAACAAGGAATATTAAGGTATGAATGAAGGTCTGGATGGCGGTATAGATATATAGTCCGAATGATAGGACGGATGAAAAAAAACAGTGAAAATTACAAAATGTATAACCTAAATGATCCTAACATTAGCTGATTTATGCATATGAGGTTGTAATGTAGAGAAGACAGTAACTAAGCTTATTTAACAATTGAAACAACAGAAGAATAACTTGTACTAACCTCTAGTGAAAAAGACAGATGATTTCCTATTGTTTAATGAGACAAATGAAAAGATTACTGAAGTTAATATACAACTAAACCTGAATTGACTTAGTTGAATCTAACTACAAACCACGCCTAAGATATTAAACTAACTAAACTCTCTCTGATTGCAAATATAAAACTAGGAAACAATGTGAAAATAAAACTGGAAATGACTATGCGTGACCGGTCACTTTCAATTATGGAAATGGAAAATATGTTAACAACACAATATAAATTGTATTAACCATAGTAAACACATGTTATAGAAGACAAGGAAATAAACAACATCAATTTACATGATAATTAAGCTACCTACAGAAAATGGAAATACAAATGTATTATAAGCAAAAAGGAATAACGAAAATACAAATGGAGACCTCTGGTTGTTGAGGGGCCCTTCTCACCAATTAGGGGTTGCGTTTAGATCAATCAACCACTCACAAAAACAAATACATATATTCACAGCTGAAGATAGAGTTTGTATTAAATTCAGAACATAGTTTACATAATTTCCTTGCTAATGACGACGAATTAACTTGACTCTCGTATGGAGACGAATTTATATAGTTTTACATGGATGAGCAGGTTGACCCTTTAAGTGGTTGGTCGCTCCATAAATAGACAACCTTAAATACTAAACAAGCAACCATGTAACAATTTTTGATAGTGCACAACCATCTTCCTAATCCTCTGTGCATCGATTATCCTCGCGCGGGCTATGGGTGTATGGATCTTTGTTGGCATGGGCCTAGAGCATGGTGTCAAGTGGAGAGGATAGGATCCTGAGTCTTCTAGAGAAAAGACTATCGTACCAGTAGGACATGTGGCTAACAGATCAACAAAACCGTTCTATGCTTTAAACACTTGAGAATATTCCAACTAACAGGGCGCAGGTTGATCGGAGGGCTGTATGGTGAGCTGGACACAACTGTGCATTTTTGGCGCGAATGCATGTCCACATGAAGGCTCATTTGGAAACCATAATCTGCAAAACAATTCTATGTATCAAGCATGTTTACAAATATCACATAATTGCTAATAAAATCATGGAATAATGAAAAATCAACCAATACTTGCATAAAATTCAAATAATTTCGTACTTGGGCTTGATTGATAAGCTGAATGACAAGAAGTATACCAAAAGGTGACAAAAGCAATGCCAAAAGTGAAAATTAACAGCCAAAAATAATGACAAAATTGGGATCAACACTCCCCCAAACCGGAGAGATGCCAGGTCCCACTGAGCAAAACAAGAAGGAAGCTAGGGAGATTTGAATTTCAACTTCCTGGCCTGTGCCTTTAGAACATTGCACCTCTCCTAATGAGATTCATGTGAAGAGGTTATGACCTTGTTAATATGCTCAACGACCTTGAATTGTAGACACAGATCCTAGTTCTCTTGATGAAGATCAACAATAATCTTGGCATATCTCTTATTTTGGCTTGCCGACTGTGCTAACTCTTGAGTCAGTTGATCTATTGGTTGTTGATCTAGAGTAAATGGCTCTACGGGGAATTTGGAATATTGGTTCAAACTCAATGTTCTGGATGGTGTCTCAAGGTTGATAGAGGGAATTTTTTCTTCAGGGCCCATGCCTTGAGCAGTTGGAGAAGTGGTCTCAAGAGTAGAATCCTTGAACAATTTGGCTGAGACACTGGCCAATGTAAACAGGGGAGAGTCTGAGAACAATTCGACCATACTATCTGGATGATCGCACTGAAGGGTAGGATGAACGATGATCTGAACGGTTTTTGCCTTCTTTTTCCTGGTTCGAACTTGTGGAAATGGTTGAAATTTGGTGGCCACAAGGTTGACAAAGGTAGGTGAATGGGAAGGTGGACTCACTTCTGGTGTATCTTCGTCAATATGAACCATCTTGGGGATTTTAATTTCTATGGAAGGGGTCTGAATGGGTTCATGGTTACGGGTAGGCGGAGGACGCTTCTGATAGTCAGGGGTTTTGATAAGGGGTTTCGTGACCAAATGGGGTTCAGTACTTCAAACACAAAGCTATCCCAATTTTTCCCCTTTACCTTCAACTGATGAATGATTAAAATTTTAATAAGATAGTGGTGATATAGGCTACTAGGGGGATTAGTGGTATTTTTCCTAACCTACCTCGACATCTTCTCTAGGTTCTTCAGAAAATAAAACAGAAAATTTAGGGCCTGATTATTAACAAAATGTGCCAATAATCTAAGGTGACAAGATTTAAAAATGGTGTACTTACCCTCACAGGTGATCAAACAGATGATGACGATCAAGGGATCAAGATATTCAAGCTTAATCCACTCCCCATGGAACCCTTTGTGCTCGCAACATGTTGGTATTTAGCCCTGAGAGTGAATTTGTGAGTCGTTCGTGAAATAAAGAAGTGCTTGTGCCAACGAGAACCTTGCCTAGGTAGTTTTGTGGCCAACACAATAGACTCCTTAGTCACAAGAAATATGAGAGGGCCAACCTTAGCTATTTTTCCATCTAATCCTTTGGCAAATAGTAGTGGGATATCGTCGTTGTGGCCCTCGAGAAGATGGAGCAACAAACCCCAACCCGTGCGAAGAAACACTTCATGACATGTTTTAAACTCAGGGAGATGGAACAAATCCTGGTAACTTCCAGGCTCATAGCGGATCAGCATTGTTAAGCAGAGGTCAAGGAATGAAAATGGATATAGGGGGGGTACAAGAGATTGTAAGAGACCCGACTTGAGAGACTCAGGAAATATGAGGGCAGGTAGAATGAAACGAAATTCACGTAGGCATTAGTTTAAAATGCGATCTATTTGAACATTTGAATGATCGTGAGAAAATATTTAGCATGTTCGGGCGATCACGGTATCATGTAAAGATCGTGAATCGTGTGCCATCATAAAGACATGTGCGTTGGTGAATTTGGATGGTTTCGATATATTCAACCATGTCCAAAGTAAACTTTGGACAGGTTAAATGAATTATTCGTTACAGAATTTTTAGAATGCATTTAAAACCATAATGACCTTAATTAATAGAATGATAGGACACTTGACAATTTCCATGTGTGATTTGATAAGAGGGTAAGGGTAATGATAATCGAAAATATCCTGAAATCATATCAATATAGAGTTAAACTATACGTTGGATGAGGTCGAGGTGAGTCCTAATGAAATCATAATGCTTTTATAAGCATATGAATGAGACTTAATAATTATGGGTATGGTTCAGTTAATTAAATTCTTTACCCAAAGTTAATACTAAAAGAAATTTAACATCTCGACATATTAACCCAACTATGATATTATGGTTTCATTTGGATCGTCATTTGGAATTCCATTTGGACCGACATTCGATCCTTCCTATGATCCTTCATATGGACTCTCTATATAAAATGCGCTTTGCTCGATCTGAGTGCTGCTAATTACATAGTAAATTTTCTGGGCTGCAAGCACACAAAAGGATTATGTAAATCAGCTTTATTGAACCTTCAGTTTCCCTCTTCTTTATTCATCAAAGATTGGGACAATCTTATGCAACTTGCATTATCCTGAAAACACCTATCATCTGTCAGAGATAAATGAACCTTTTTATAAATAATCATAAAATAAAGACAGTCAAATCTTCCCCCAAACAAAAAATATGGCGTGTCCTCAAGCCATCAAAGAAAAACTGATTGAGTTCCAAATAGTTTAACAAATTGTTCTAACATGCAGTTATTATTTTCATAAGAAAAATAAATACTAACTAGTAAATAGAGATGATTCATATATGTACTTTCATAAAAAATAACAGTGCTTAGGAAGACCATACGAATAATGATAGTATAACTGATGCGAAAAATGCCATAGGAAAAACTAGTCAGCCATGCCTCATTTTAAGGATCTCTTGTCATCCAAATAATATTTTAAGTTCACCCTAGAGTTTGTGATATTTCTATAGTTATGGGTCCTATTTCCTGGATAATCATATTCTAGGTATTATTTGAATTAGATGACTGGGTTCAAGTCCAACTTGCAACCATTCTCTAATGACATTATAAGTAATTGGCCTAAACATGTGTTTTTGTTCTCTCTCTCTTTTTTTTTACGAACCATGTGCATAGTGATGCATTAAATAGATCTCTTTTACCCGATATTGCCCCACTGCCAGCGGGCCCGTTCAGTACCCCGGCGGGTTTATCTTGGTACCATGCAAGCATAGCCCCACTATCAGCAAGCCTGTTCAGTACCCCAACGAGTATACTTGCATTTACCGAGCTTCCTTGTTTAAGATGTTACTTAGCATGGACCCGCTGCCAGTGAGCTTGTTCAGTACCCTGGTAATTTTACTATGTATAATGTTTTTAGTATGTGGAAGCCGATTGGTACTAGAGTGTGTTAAGCCTGCTAAACACACAATTCAAATTTTTAGAGCGAACCCTATAAGTAAAGTTTTTTATAATGGCCTAAATTATAGATCATGTCAAAAGATAATAACTTAAAGTTGTTCCTTGACCTCTCAGTCTATCTTTTTATAAAAGATCAATAATGTTTCCCACAAGTAGAAATTTCACTTACTCTTAAGTTACCTTAAATATGCTTAAGAGACAAGTTTTGATAATGAGTGTAGGATGAACTAGTATTCCATAGGTGTAAGATAGAATTTTGAATAACATGATGATTATAGTAGGTCTTAAGCAATTGTTTTAATGATAAGTTAGAAATGTGCATATCTGAATCCTAAGGAATCATCGAAGAAAGTGGGTAGGGATGATATAGAGAACACTTTAATTTCATTATAAATTCCACCTTTAAAGAAAAAGAGTTAGGATGTATAATGAGTTCTTAGAGCACTTCCCTTTTTAGGAAACATTTCATGAGTTGATTATAGAGACAAGGTTCTTCTAATCAAACTGCAAAACCACTTGTCAGATGATTCAAATTTATTCCCAATGAACACATATGTATCGAGAAAAAGTCATATAAAATTTATCAAAATTTAGACAAAGGAAAAGAGTCTTCCCGTTTTATTTAACAAAATTCCATAAGTTGATTATAAAGCTAAATTCCCTGTATAAATGTAGTCAGCTTGTTAGAAATGACTTTTATTTATTTAAATAAATAAATATATATTTACATATATACATAAAGACAACAAAAAATAATTTAAGAATTAGGAGGAGGAGGAATGATTCCTCTTCAACCATCTCCATCTCCTTTTGTTGTAAGACATTCTTCACAAAATCTTGTCTAGATATTGGTTGATGGTAAAATCTAAGTCTATGTCCATTTACGACAAAGGAAACTTGCGAACGATCAATTGCATTAATTTCTACTGGCCCATTATCGAAGGCTGTAACTACCTCATATGGACCCATCCAACGGGTAGTTAATTTTCCTTTGAAATTTTTTTACCTGGATTCGAATAGTAATGCCCAATCCTCGGTATTAAACTGCCGTTGCATAGTAAATTTATCATGCCATTTCTTTCGTTGATTTTGTGTTAACATTGTCCTTTGGAGTGTATCTTTCCTAATATCATCTAATTCATTAATCTATAAAATTCATTGTTTTTGTGCCTCTTCCAAATCCATACCTAACAGTACATCCATAGAGAAAGTATTAATTTGGTATTCAATAGGTAAAAGGACTTGTTTCCCATATACTAGCTCACAGGGTGTATGGCCAGTAGTGTTTCTCCAAGTTATTCTATAGGCCCATAAGGCCTCTGGGAGTCTATCTACCCAGTCCTTATGATGTAGCTGAATAGTTTTGGTCAAGATAGCTTCCAATACCTTATTGGTTGACTCTACCTGGCCATTAGCTTGTGGATGATAAGGTGAGGATTTACAATATCAGATACTATACTTTGTGATAAGTTCTTGAACATCAATTTAGAAGTGAATTGAGAACCTTGGTCAGTGACAATTTCCCTAGGCACACGAAACCGAGTAAATATCTCTTCATATATAAATTCTACCACATATTTCTATGTGGCTTGAAACAAAGCTTTAACTTCTAGCCATTTGGTGACATAATCTGTACAAACTAGGATATACTTCTTTTTGCGGGACATGGGAGAGATTGGACCTACAAAATAAAGAGCCCATTTCTCAAAAGGTTCAATCATGACCTGAGGTTGTAAGGGAATCTCATCAGATGACGTAGGTCTACCCATTCTATGGAAACTGTAACATCCTTTAACATACTTGGCAACATACTTAAAAATGCTTGGCCATAATATCCATAGTGCAACACTTTGTATGTTGTCCATTTATCCGAAAAGTGTCCTCCACATGGCCCATCATGGCATGCATGGAGTATTTCTATCATCTCATCCTCTTGTACACATCGTTTGATAATAAGATCTAGACCAGTACAAAACAGGTCATTGTCAACCCAAGAGTAGTTAGAACTTTGGACCATAATGCGACGTTTCTCGTGTGGGGACAAGTGGTTTGGTAAATTCCCAGTTGCTAAATAATTAGCAATGTTTGCAAACCAAGGAGTTTGATTAGACACAACAAATTGATGTTTGCCAGGAAAAGTATCGCCAATGGGTTTAGCACCATCATCATGTTGAATATGAGAGAGGAAATATGCTACCAAATTCTCTCTACCAAGTCGATCAATGACGGTGATATTAACCTCCTGTAATAGAAGAAGCCATCGGTTCACCCTACCATTGGTAATTGGTTTGTTCATTAAAAATATAATGGTAGAGTGGTCCGTACGCACAAAGAGTTCATAGCATGTAATGTAATGGCGAAATTTATTAATATAGTAGACTACTACCAGAAACTCCTTTTCAGTAACAGTGTAATTCAATTCGATAGGAGTCAAATTTTTGCTAATAAAGTAGATGGAATAATATTCTTGGCCTTCTTTTTGACCAAGGACTCCTCCTATGGCCATGTCAGAAGCATCAATGGATATATGAAAAGGAAGGGACCAATCAGGACCCCTAAGTATTGGTGCCACTGATAGTTTATCCTTTAAGACCTCAAAAGCACTTTGACAGGATTCATTCCATTGGAATTCTACATCCTTGATAAGTAGTTTAAATAGTGGTGTAGCCATTTTAGTGAAATTTTTGATAAAATGTCGGTAGTATCCTGCATGGCCAAGAAAACTTCTTACCTCCTTTTGAGTTTTTGGAGAGGGAAGACTGACAATTACTTCTATTTTAGCAGGGTCTACCTTGATCCCTTGTGAAGAGACATGATGCCCCAAGAATATCCCTTCTGTTAATAAAATTTTACATTTTTCGTGGCTAAGGGATAGGTTTGTCTCTTGACATCGGATCAGGGCCTTTTCAAGATTATCAAGATCCTCCTGAAAGGTATTACCATAAGCTGTAAAATCATTCATGTACACCTTTACGCAGTCATGTATAAGATCAACAAAATTTCCTAAGACTGCACACTGAAAAGTGGCAGGTCTGTTACATAGGCAAAATGGAAAAACTACATAGGCATATGTCCCCCAAGGGCAAGTAAAAGTAGTCTTATCCTGATCCTTAGGTGCTATCAAGATCTGATTGTATCCGCTATACTCGTCGAGAAAAGAGAAGTATTGTTTGCCGAACAGGGTATGTAGCACTTGATCTATAAAGGGAAAAGGAAAGTAGTCTTTAAGTGTGGCCTTATTCAGTTCTCAGAAGTCAACACAACTACGCCATTTACCTGTGACGTTCTTTGGGACTACCACTAGAGGAGATACCCATTTACTATCTGAAATTGGGTAGATGAAACCAGCATTGAGGAGTTTTTGTAACTCTTCTTTAACTATATCCTTCAAAGAAGGATTCATCCTCCTCTAAGGCTTCCTTACAGGGGATATAATAGCACCCATGAAAATATGGTGAATACAAGTGTCAGGGTGTATACCCTTCATATCAATGTACTCCCATCAAATGCTACAGATTTAATTTTAAGGACCTTAAGCAACTGCTCTTGTTGATTCTCGGTTAGCCCTGCGTTTACGTGCAGAAATTTTTCAGGACCAACTTCATAAAGTATGGTATAGGATCCTGTATGCTCTTCAATTGCAAAGACACATGGTGTCTCCACAAATGTTGATAGGGCCATATTTTCTTGAAACTCATCTCCAAAAATTTGATCCAATTGAGCAAAAGACTGAGGAAAATATATACAAGTTGTTGAGGAAAGAAATTGGTTTAACAAATTCTTAGTATTTTTCTCCTGAAGTGCCCAAGAGCAGTCACTAGGAAAGAAAATATCTTCAACATTTTAACCCCAAAGGGGAATTCTAACCACCATAATTTTTTCAGTTACCGGCTGTGCTAGGGGGTATAGAGTGAGTTTTTGCTAGTCGTTTCGAAAATGGAGGGATTCTTCATTCCTGAGTTGGTTCTTGCTGAGGATGGGTATGTGTTGGAATATTTGGAATATCCACACCCTGCAAAATAGCTTCATTCATGACCTCATTGGGGTCATATTCTTCTTCATTCTCTTCACAAATGACAACTGATGACTTGGGTTTATCACTCACAACTCTTTGAGATCACAATTGTATCTCGTGTATGGGTATAGTTGAAATAGCATAGGATGGAAGAGTTTGCAACTCAATGCTATTGAGAGCTTGAGTTGAATTATTGTTTGGGTTAGGTAACAGTTGTGCAGGTAATAATGTAGGTCGTGGAGGATTTGTATTATGGAAGTGATGAGGTTGTTGCACAATAAGGGGAACTGGAGGCACAAAACCAGGAAAAAATTGCTGGGTATTGGGTGGGTACTGAGGATAAGGATGATTAGGTGTAGATATAGGTGGTGACTGGGGGTATGACTATCCCCTCCACCCCTGTGGCCAATATTGATACTGAGGAAAATGAGGGGGAGGACGATACTGTGGTGGCTAATTCTGCCAACTTGAAGTGCCATTGTTGAGGTTGTTGGTAGGGATGATAATGGGGTGGGGGTTGTGGTGAAAAATTATGATATGGTGGTTGGTCTCTTGGTTTCCAAGGAGGCCTCCTAGATGTTGTTATATTTTTAACATTTAAGCTATATGATATTAGGATCTTATCTGAGAGAATAACAAGCACAACAATCAATCACAAGAGACAATGAACAAAAAGATTTTCCTTGGGGAAACCATAAAGGAAAAAACCCAAAAAATTCCTTAGAGATAGAATCATCACCAAAAGTAAAACCCAAATATATAAATATGATCTCTCTCTCTCTTGTCCCAGCTTCTTCTTTCTCTCTCAGTTATGTGCTACAACTGAGTGTGAGTGAATGTGTGTTAAATAGAGATGCTCCCTATCTATTTATACTCATTCCTGACTTGACAATAACTCACTAGGGATGACTTCTCTAAAAGAGTCTAATAACCCTAGGGCCCCACAAATGCAGGGACCTTAACCCTTGATCAGTAAGGAGGGTTACACTGTATGACTTTACATGACTTGTTTACATTATTGAATCTCTCGATAGGAACATCGGGGCATGACATGACTCAATTACATTACATATACTTCCCAATAGAAACATTGGGGTACAATACATAAGATATAAAAGTGAATACATTCCAAAGTTACAAATACATCAACACTCCCTCTTAACCAGGAAGGTATTCTCTCGACACAATTTATCAGCACAAGTCTTCTTCTCTAGATCAATTCTGGATCATCATCAAGTCTGGATCATTTGTATCATCATCAAGTCATAATCAAGTCATCTTCATCAAGTCTGGATCATGACTGGATCATCATCAAGTCTGGATCATGACTGGATCTTGATCATCACAGGATCTGGATCATGACTAGATCTTCATCAAGTTTGGATCATCACTGGATTTGGATCATGACTAGATCATCATCAAGTCTGGATCATCGCTTGATTTGGATCATCACTGGATCATCATCAATTCTAGATCATCACTGGATCTGGATCATCACTAGATCATCATCGATTATGGATCATCACTACTGGATCGTCACTGGGTCATCATCGCTGGTGCTATCTCTCAATTCTACTCGTCACAGGAAGTTCTATAGAGCCAACCCTTTTTCATGCTGGTTGTATGCCTAGCTAGGCCTCCATGTAGGTCTTCATCATCTTCAACACTTATATCTGACCATGGAATGAACCATGTCAGAAAGTCCCACCCAACACTCACATCTGACCATGGGAGGAACACATCCATCTCCATGTTAGAAAGGAATGCCTAGCACTCACATCTAACCATGGGAGGAACACATCCAAAACCCATGTCATAAAGGCCCAGCACTCACATCCAATCTCATCTTGTTAGAAAGTCTCTGCACTTACAACCGACCTCATCTTGTCAGAAATGATCTACACTTATATACGACCTCATCTTATCAAAAAGGCTCTGCATTTATATCCGACCTCATCTTGTCAGAAAGGCTCTGCACTTACATCCGACCTTATCTTGTCAAAAGGATATGCACTTACATCCGACCTCATCTTGTTAGAAAGGCTCCGCACTTACATCTGATCATGTGGGAACACATCTCGCAATCACATTAGAATGGCTCTGCACTTATATCTGATCATGTGGCAACATATCCCGCAATCACATTAGAATGGCTCTGCACTTATATCTGATCATGTGGGAACACATCCTGCAATCACATCAGAATGGATCTGCATTGATCATGTGGGAACATATCCCACAATCACATAATAATGTCTCTGGACTGATCATGTGGGAACACATCCCACAATCACACCAGAATGTCTCTGCATTGAACATTTGGTAACACATCCCACAATCACATCAGAACATCTTTGCACTTACATATGATCATGTGAAGCTCAGCCTTCCACCATGTCAGAAAGGCTAATGGACTCATCAATTCCCTTTGGAGGGAACTTCGATCTGGAGAACACCAAACTTATCCATGAAGTACTCAAACTTCACTCTAGCTAATGGTTTGGTCATCACATCAGCTATCTACTCATTCCTCACAACATAATGGAGCTTCATTGCTCCTCTATGCACCATATCCCTGATATAGTGATATTTGATCTCAATATGCTTCGACTTGTCATGGAACAATGGGTTCTCTGAGAGCTTTACAAAACTCTGGTTGTCGCAATATATACAAGTAGCATCCAGCTGGAGATCAAATAAGCCAGACAGTAGCTTTCTTAGCCACACTTCCTCGCAACTAGCCGAACAAGATGCAACATACTTTGCTTCAACTGTGCTCAGTGCCACACAGGATTGCTTCTTGCTAAATCGGGAGATCACACTTGATCCCATACTGAAGCACCACCCTGAAGTGCTCTTTCTATCAATGGTACTGCCTGCCCAATCCGAATCGACATAACCTTCCAGGTTAATCTTCTGATTCGCTTCATACTTGAGCCCATAATCAACTATACCCTTTAGGTACCTCAGAATATGCTTTGCAACAATCAAGTGAACATGTCTTGGATCTGTTAGGAACTGGCTCAATGTGTTCACAACAAATAAAATATCTAGTCTCGTATTCGTCAGGTACATCAAGGACCCAATCATCCGACGATACATCATAGCATCAACTGATTATGATGAAGCATCACTCAATAGCTTCAGATTCGATTCCATAGGTGTGGTCATGGCCTTGCATTCCATCATCCTGAACCTATTCAGGATCTCTACTGCATACACCCCTTATCCTAGGGAGATTCCATCTGCATTCTACCACACCTCCATGCCTAGAAAGTAATGCATCATACCCAAGTCCATTTCAAACTCGGTAGCAAGCTTCCTCTTCGTATCAACAATCAACCCATCCTGACCTGTTACAAATAGATCATCTACATATAGTAGGAGTATCACTGAGTTCCCTTCTTCAACCTTGTAGTAAAGTTTGGAATCTTCTTTACTCTTGGTAAAGCCCAAATTGGATAGGAAGCTGTAAATTCTTCTGTACCACGTTTTGGGTGCCTGTTTCAAACCGTAGAGGGATTTCTTCAATTTAGTAACATGATTCTACCTATCATGTGTCTCAAAACTGAGTGGCTGATCCACATATAATTCCTTTTCCAATACACCATTCAAGAAAGCTATCTTGATAGCCATTTGGTGTACTTTCCATTTCATCACTGCAGCTAAAGCAAGTACTAATCTTATGGAAGTATATCTGGCTATAGGTGCAAAAGTCTCTTCATAATCTATTCCTTCTTTCTGGGAGAAGCCATGAGCCACAAATCTTGCTTTATATTTCTCTATGCTACCATCTGCAACATGCTTGATCTTATAGATCCATTTGGAAGTCACAATAGAATTCCCCTCTGGTATTGGGACAACATCCCAAACATCATTCTTCATGATCGATTAATACTCCTCGATCATAGAATCCTTCCATTCTTTATTTTCTGCTGCTTCTTCATAGTTGGAAGGTTCTTTATCGATGATGTCACATAATAGTGCTACATAGCTGAAGCAGGACCTAGTTCTTTTCCTTTCTCTGTGCACTTCTTCTAGAGCCCCATATCTTTTTGTGCCTTGGATAGCCTCTTGTACCCATGCAGGTTTCCTCTTGTGAGGATTCTTCTCTTGGGGTGGATCTACAGGTTCTTGAGGTTCTTCTATTTCTCGATCTTCTTCTAGAATTGCTTCATCCATGATTGTGTCTCGGATCCTGGGTATTTCAGTTTCTTCAGGATCTTCAACTAGTCTCTTCTTGGATTTGTTGTAAGGTGTGTATTCATCAAATGTTACATCTCTGCTGATGTATATCTTTTTGAATCCTGGAAAGTATATTTTGTAAGCCTTCGAGCTTTCAGAGTATCCCACAAATATAACCTTCCTTCCTAAAGGATCTAACTTTGTCCTCTTTTCTTTTGGAATGCATTAGAGGAAATTTCAACTCAAAATGGGCCTTTTAACTCTAATTCAAATTCCATGTCATCATGTGTTATCCAATGAAATTGATTTAAATTTAAAATACCGTATAGGTCTTAAACACTTTTTTAATATAAATTTGGGGATAGGTATCATAAAAAAACTACTTGTTTGTTTGTATTTTCGACATATCTCCTCATGTTTTTACTCAAATTTCGATCGGGAGAGCTCTTTTGATGTAGAATTAAATTTCACATCCATCATCACCATCATCATCACATCATCATCACATTTTTCAGGTATTTCTTGTTTTTGGGGTAGCGGGGTCTGTCAAAAGTATTCTGAGTGGGTACTCGTTCGATGCAGAATTTAATTCCGCATCCAATGAGCTCTCCCAATCAAAATTTGAGTAAAAACACGGGGAGATATGTTGAAAATACAAACAAACAAGTAGTTTTTTTCTTTTTTTCCTCCAAAATTTTATAAATATTATTTTATTACTTTGACTATTATTTTATTAATTTTTTTTAGGAAGCCCATTTTGAGTTGAAATTTCCTCTAATGTGTATGTATACTAGACAACCAAATATTATGAGATGACTGACTTCTGGTTTCTTGCCGAAAAAACACTTCTTCAGGTGTCTTGTTCTCGAGTACTCTATGTGGAGTACGGTTCTGTACATACAGAGCTGTTGTAGTAGCTTCTGCCCATAGATGCATGGGAAGATCTTGATCATGAAGCATTTCCCTTGTAGCTTCCATGATCATTCTATCCTTCCTTTCTGTAACCCTATTCTATTGTGGATTATATGGAGTGGTCAACTCCCTCTTAATCCCTGAATCTCTGCATAATTCCTTGAATTCATTTGATGTGAATTCTCCACCATTTTCCGATCGAAAAATATTGATCTTCTTCTCTGTGTAGTTTTTGATCAAGGATTTGAATTCTTTGAACTTGCTGAATACTTCATTTTTTTTCTTCATGAAGTATATCCATGTCTTCCTAGAAAAATCATCAATGAAAGAAACATAGTATACATACCCGTTTAATGAACTGGATGACATCGGAACACATACATCGGAGTGAATGATTTCCAAGATTTCTTTAGCCTTGCTTTCGCTACTTGGAAATGTCTTCTTTGTGTTCTTTCCTTTCACACATCCCTTGAATACTACTTCATTTTTTGCTTGTATTTCTGGAAGACCTTCAACAACTTTGCTTGCAAGTGGTAGTGCCCTATAGTGCACATGTGCAAGCATTCTATGCCAAAGTTCATTTGGTTTTACTGAGTCATGAATCAAAGCTTTTTCTGGTTGGCCCTTTAATTTGTATATCCCTCCCTCTTGTTCTTGAATTACTACTGTATCATCAATAGTCTTTCCTTTTGGCCACATGATGACTTGGCCATCTATAAATGCAACTCTTATGCCTTTTGCATCTAATGCATAGATGGAGAGAAGGTTCTTCTTTAGCCCTGGTACAAATAGGACATCCTTGATTTTCATAGACTTTCTAGAGTCTAATTTGTAGGAGGATTCTCAACTACCTTTTATTGGATATTGGTAGTCATCCCCAAGTTTCACCTTGTGGGGTGATTCATGTTCTGATAGTTTCACAAATGATTCCTTGAATCCCATCATATGTTTGGAAGCCCCACTATCTATAAGCCAATAATTGCTTCCATGTGTGATGGTTCCCATGAGAGCGGAAATCAAAACATATTTTTCATCACTTTCTTGTTTGATTCTCTTCTTCAAAGGCTCATCATCTTCTGTAGCATGAGCATGATGTATTTTCTTGTTTCCCTTCCTTTTGTGAGATCTATCTTTGTTTCTAGGACAATATCTTGCAAGGTGTCCTCTTTCATCACATGTATAGCAAATGAACTTAGACATATCTTTGTTAGAATTTCTAGCATTTTTCTTTTGGCGAGAGTTCTTACCTCTGTGATGGTCTGTTCTAACTTTCTTGGATTGTACTATGAGAGATTGATCTTTACTTCCCATATTTTCTTCTCGAGCTAATATTCGAGCTTATTCTTGTGAGCATTCCTCCCACAGTCTGTTAAACTTGACTAGCTTCTTTCTGGCATAGATCCATTGAATGAAAGAGTCCCATGCCCTAGGGAGACCATTCAAGGTGGTCATCACAATTTCTACATTCTCTAATTCTTCATCTACAGCTTCAAGATGTTCATTGATCTAAGAGACCCTTGTAAAGTAAGACTGGATGGTCTCTGCATTCTGGATATTTACATTCTTCAATTGGTTTCTCAAAGTCATCTTCCGGTTTATGTTCTTCCCTTCAAATAACTTGGTCAGGGCATCAAACATCTCTTTAGGTGTCTTTAGAGAGGACACCTGTGGTATGAGGTGATCCTTGATTGAATCAACAATAATCCTCTTAGCCATGACCAATTTATTTTTGTGTAAGGCCTTAGCCTCATCTCCCTTTGGAACTGGAACCTCTTCACTGATGTAAGAGTCCAACTCATTTTCTTCCAGGACCAGGGAGATCCTATCCTTCCAAGATCGGAAGTTATAAACTCCCTCAAGTTTTTCATCAAGCTTGGTATGATGAGACATCTTAATATATAACCTCAAATGGAAATGCAAAATATTTTTACCACGTTAAGATGTCAGAACTGGATATGGAGCTGAATTTCTGCAGAGCTGGTTTTCTGGTTCCGGAGCAGATTTATGGTTTGACTTTACCAGAGTTCTACCCAACCAAAAACAATGATCTTGATCTCTAAAATTTGATTTTGGGGAGGATATTAATCCAAGCCCAGGCTCACTCAAAAATTTCACTTCTGTGGAAAGCCCTAATTTCCCATAGCAGTGTCAGGTGAAAAACTGAGAAATGCTCAGAATCAGATTTTGCTTCGACAGAAAGATGCACCCTAGAGAGGAGAGTCAGCCTAGCCTTCTTTTGCTGAAAATATGTGGAGAGAGATCCAAAAAGTAGGAATCCCTAGCTTCAACAGCTGCACAGTGTCTTCTTCTCAGGTTAGCTTTGATACCATGTTAGATTTTTAACATTTAAGCTATATGATCTTAGGATCTTATCTGAGAGAATAACAAGCACAACAATCAATCATAAGAGACAATGAACACATATATTTTCCTCGGGGAAACCATGAAGGAGAAAACCCCACAACTTCCTCAGAGATAGAATCAACACCAAAAGTAAAACCCAAAGATATAAAGATGATCTCCCGACAACAGTAGTCTCTCTCTCTCTTGCCCTGACTTTTTCTTTCTTTCTCAGTCATGCACTACAACTGAGTGTGAGTGAATGTGTGTTAAATAGAGAGGCCCCCTCTCTATTTATACTAATTCCCAACTTGAAAATAACTCACTAGGACCGACTTCTCTAGGAGAGTCTAATAACCTTAGGGCCCCACAACTGCGGGGACTTTAACCCTTGATTAATAAGGAGGGTTACACTCTATGACTTTACATGACTTGTTTACATAATTGAATCTCTTGATAGGAAAATCAGGGCATGGCATGACTCAATTACATTATAGATACTTCCCGATAGAAACATTGGGGTACAATACATAAGATATACAAGTGAATACATTCCAAAGTTACAAATACATCAACATATGTTTCACCAATGTCCCCACTTTTATATATGGATTTCAACCCAGGAAATGATGGGCAGTTTTCTGTCGTATGATCATCTGTATAGATGTAACATATGAAGATATTGTTCAAGGGGCATTCCCTTTGGGGATGCTTAGTCCTGCATCTTGGACAAAAAATTCTCATTGCTGCACGTTCTTCCTCCTGCCTCTTTTTGGCCTGTAAAGCATCTAGTTGAGAACCCATTGCTCCTAAAATATCAGTCTTGAAGTTTTCCAATAGGTTCCCTATTTCTATCCTTGTGACTCCTCAATAACAGGAGGTATTCCCTTTTAGATTCCTATTGTAGGGATCCCGAAGATTTCTCCCAACTTTCCCCCTATTTATAGAGTAATTTCTACAAATATCCCCAAGTTGTGCAAAGGGTTTGTGGGAGATATCACCAAATGCCATGAGATCGAGATTTTCTACTATGTCTTTTGAGATCCCCTTAAGCAAGAGTGTCCGTATTGCATCTTCTTGAAGGTCATTATATTTAGATTTGTGTAACGTATAAATAAACCGTTCCAGATAATATTCTAAGCTCTTGTCTTCGAGTTGCTGTATCTTAAAAATACCGTTTCAAGAGTCTCCAGGTTTTCAATACTCTTGATATTTCCGCAATAATGGGGTTTTCATATATTCCCAATTCTTGATACTATATTCTCCTAATCCCATGAACCATTTTAAGCATAATCTTTAAGTGTAGCAGGGAAAAGTTTCAGTTTGTGAGCATCTTGTAGATAGTTATAGCTTCTAAAAAGGATGTCAAACTTGAACAAAAATGTGTCCGGGTCTTCATTACTTTTCCCATAGAAAGTAGGTAAGGAGGAAGGAGGGATGTTCTTCATATTTACATTTTGTGCAGTATCTAGGATAGGAAACCCGAAGGTATCCTTAGTACGATTCTCTCTTTCTTCTTCATCAATTATAACCTCATCATGATCTTCATTTTCTCCCCGTCTCTCCATATAGATTCGATTCTTAAAGAGGGTGTACCTAGGAGGTTCCTTCTGAGGTGATGATGCAGCCTCCTAATGTTCTTTTTCAGGGGAGATATTCCTCCGATACAAGAATTTGTTATTTGTGTCTTTATTAGGTCCTACAAGAATAGTAGCTTCTACCATGGATGTCTCAATTTGTGAGATAATAGTGTTAGTTGAGCTGCCAAAGAGATCTTGTACCTGATCAGGATCAATGAAATTGATGAAGTTTGTATCCCCCTACGAGCGAGAAATTTGTATCGTTAGATTTTTGCACTAGTGGAGGGTTGAGGGCATCCAAAGGCTGGCCCTCTAAAACTTCTTCAGGAATGGGATCCTTAGAACTTCCTCCCAGGATTTCTTTACCTTCTATGGATTCTCCTATAAAGTCTTTAGGTTTCTAAGTAGAACTACTTCCTACATGTGTTCTCCTATAACTTTCCACTGAGTTAGTGGTTGGGGTGTTACACCCCCTGTAACACCCCAGTTTTGATCCTGTTTGGATTCAATATATATAATGTAAATATTGTAATTAATCATGGTGTGGAGCTAAAGGAAAAATCCCCACCATTGATTTAGTGTTTTATGTTTTGGCTATTAAAATCGACGCCGATGGTATTTTGTGCTAGCCAACACGTAATAGTTTTGGACATCATATAATTATGCAATTTAATTAAAAAAAACCCATAACCATCTATGTCAATGCAACAAATAATGCGATGGGGGAATGATTTCCTAAGTATGAGGTTTGGGGGATGTTTAACCTTGAGCCATTGGAGAAAATCCATGTGTCAAAATAAAACACCCAAAAATGTATGCACATTCCCTCATGCATCCACGTTTTCATCTTTCCTCACGCTTTGGGGAGCGACAAGACGTTTTTGGATCATCCATCCTTCATGTTTTCAATTTTTTTCCTCAGTGTGCATGCCTAGTCCATCATCTGGCTCTCACCGGAAAATGCTGTGGCCCATTCTGATCATTCTCTATTCCATTCTATCACGCACGTTGTGCGTTCGTGTTTCTTGCAGAACTGTGTTTTTGTTTTGAGTTGTTTGCCTATTGTTACCATCCTTAGCCGCACAAAGGCCCTCGGGGTCTCCTTTGTTTGCTGAAAAAATGAGCAGTGGAGATCACTCGATTTTATGAGAAAGAGTGGTCATATGTGGTTTGCTCAGTGTTGTTGGGAAACGGTCTCCTCTATCACGGAGTGAGTAGAATCCTGTTTTGCTGTGTTGACATTTTGGTTTGCTGTGTGTGCATATTTTTCCTTGGTATAAACTAGTTTGGAGTGGAATTGGGCCTGAAATAGCTTGATAAACCTAGTGTAGGAAGGAACCTCACAAATAGATCTAGAGGGGCTTGTTTTCTTCTTTGCACACCCTGAACAACATTGGAATGGAGGGAATAGCCTGAGGGACTGTGTAGCAGAGAAGAAGATGCTTCCTTGTGTTGGGTGCATAGATGTTTTAGGATCCAGGCCTGATCTAGTGCAGGTTTCCATAGCTTGGTGGTTGAGCTCACTAGCTTAGAAGTTCAAGCTTTCCAGCTCCTTTGCATCTTGATAAACCCATATGTTAGGTTAGTTGGATTGGATGGTCCTTAATGTGAATGTTGGCTTGGCTGATTAGCCTGATAAGCCCATTAGTATATTGGCTTGTTTGTTTGCATATTGATAAACCCAACTGTGTTTTCTTGGTCGAGTTTTGTTGTATCCTTGGCTATGTGTGAGCCTGCTAGTGTTCCTTATTTTTTGTGGGAATCATGCCCAGCTCGAGGGTGGTAGTGCTGCTGAGAGATTGATGAGCACACTGGCATATGATTGGGTGGAATGTTGTAGCGACGTAGCTGGTTGTAGGACACATTTCTTTCAAGATAAGTATTTCTTGTGTGTAATCCCCGCAACTGTTTTTTTTAATGAATTGTGATGAACATGTTGAATGCTTTGATGAATGTGTTTGCTTCCACTGCATATATTGCATGTTTTATACATCTATGTATGTTTTTAAGTTCAATGCATTAGTATATTACGTTATGGGGCTTAAATTGTTGGATTGGTGATGGCCTGAATGAACAAATCTGCCCAAGAATTTTGTTAACAGGTTGAATTTCCTTTCAAAACTCTCCTTTCCACAACTTGTGGGATGTGACTTCGCAAATATCTATTTCCACAACTTTCCTTTCCACAACGTTTTATTCCGCATGTGGGATGTGGGATCATAATTTCCATATTTCCTCGATTCCGCAAAATTAAGATTTCTGCATCGTTGATTCTTGCGGGTTGATTCTCAGCCATTGATCTATCTCCAGATGCAAAACAAATGACGATCGTTGATTTCCATCGCGATCTTTCTCCATCGTTTGATATCCTCTGAGATATTTCTTCATAGATCGTTGAATTGATCATTGATAGGATCAATTTCTCTGCTGTTGGGAAGTTGGAGAATTTATCTGCAGACTTGAATAGAGTGAACGCAAGATGAGTTCATGCCTCTATAGATCTCTGCAAAATTGGGAATCCATCAAAATAAATACATAATTCAATGAACTTTGAGCTGGATGCTCCTGGTGTTAAATTTTCATATGCTTAGCTAAGACATCAGTATTTAATTTCATTTTCATAACAAAAGCATATAAACAGGATCACTGAAAGATAGAAAAGCACAACCATACAAAAGGAACACAAAGATTTATCCTGGGAAAACCCTAAAGGGAAAAACCCAGCAAAAGCTTCCTCAATATAGATGCCCCAAAAAGATAAAAGATAAAACCAGCAAGGAGATCAAAGCCTGATCCTCCTCCTTCTCTAGCTACTTCTCTTCTCCACTAATGCGCTACACAAGTGAGAGTGTATGTTCCAAATGAGGAGCACTACACCTCTATTTATATTCATCTGTTCACTTAAGTTAACTCATCTGTCATGTAGGCTCAAGTTAATCATGTAGGCTCGAGCTACACATGTAGGCTCAAGTAACCACACTGGGGTGCTAATGACCCATCTTTATAATTAGAGGGGACTGCCTCACGAATCTTATTAGTTCTTCCGATTAGGAGCATCGAGGTACAAAGTAATACAAGTGGTTCTCCCGGTAGGACCATCGGGGACCACAAAGAAATACATATAGAATATTCTTCGAAGTTACAATATTTTAACACTCCCCCTTAACGAGAAGGGTATTCTATAACAACATCAACAACAACAATAATAGGAGAGAGATAGAGGACATCATCAACATCATCAGGGTGATAGATCTATAAATCATTGAAAGTTTTTCAACATCATGTAGCCTTCATCTTCAATATTTAGTCTTCAGCATCATCATTACTTTTACCGCTTCGATCAGCAGCATCTTGACTCTTCAATCAGCAACAATATCTTCAGCACTTTGACCTTTCGATTAGCAACATCTTCAGCACTTTGACCTTTCGATCAGCAACGTCATCTTCAACACTTTGACCTTTAGATCAGAAACATCTTCTTCAGCACTTTGGCCTTTTGATCAGCAACAACATCATCATCATACTCTGATCTTTCAATCAGACTCATCATTATAATCAGCCTCTGATCTTTTGATCAGAACCATCATCAACCGAACATCATCATACTCTAACATCAACTCATCATCATATTCTGATCTTTCGATCAGTACTTCATCATCATCATACTTTGATAATACAACATCATCATCATTAGGATCTCATCATCATCACATTCTGATCTTTTGATTAGAAACATCATCATCATCATCGCATTCTGATCTTTCGATCAGAAAACATCATCATCATCAGCAACATCATAATCATAAGCAACTTCTGATCTTTCGATCAGAAAACATCATCATCATCATATTTTGATCTTTTGATCAAAGAACATCATCATCAACAACTTTTGATATTTCGATTAGAGAAACATCATCATCATCATATTCTGATCTTTTGATCAGAGAACATCATCATCATCAACAACTTCTGATCTTTTGATCAGAGAAACATCATCATCATCATATTCTGATCTTTCGATCAGAGAACATCATCATCATTAGTAACAACATCATCATCATATTCTGATATTTCAATCAGAGAACATCATCATCATTAGCAACACCTGATCTTTCAATCAGAAACATCATCATCATCATAAAAACATCAACATCATCAAAACATCAACATGATCCTTCCTTTTGGAATTACGGGATTTAGGTCTTTATGGAGTTACCAATGATCCTTCCTTTCGAAATTACGACATTTAGGTCTTTACGGAGTTACTAACGATCCTTCCTTTCGGAATTATGGGTTCAACACATTTGTGGAACTCAGACAATCCTTCCTATTGGAATTACGGGATCAACACACATGTGGAACTCAGACAATCCTTCCTATTGGAATTACGGGATCAATTCAATGATCCTTCCTTTCGGAATTACGGGATCAATTCAATGATCCTTCCTTTCGGAATTACGGGATTTAGGTCTTTATGGAGTTACTAACGATCCTTCCTTTCAGAATTACGGGATCAACACAGATGTGGAACTCAGACAATCCTTCCTATTGGAGTTACGGGATCAACACATCTGTGGAACTCAGACAATCCTTCCTATTGGAATTATGAGATCAATTCAATGATCCTTCCTTTCAGAATTACGGATTTAGGTCTTTACGGAGTTACTAACGATCCTTCCTTTTGGAATAATGGGATCAACACAGATGTGGAACTTAGACAATCCTTCCTCTAGGAATTACGGGATCAACACACATTCTCTAGCACCGAAGTCACCGGATCTGTTTTGAACCAAAGTTCAAGGATGATACAATCCTACCACATTCACGGGGACCGAGATCTCCAGATACATTTTGAACCAAGGTTCAGGGATGATGCAATCCACCACTTTCACGGGGGCCGAGACCTCCGGATACATTTTGAACTGAAGTTCAGGGATGATGCAATCCACCACTTTCACGGGGGCTGAGACCTCCGGATACATTTTGAACCGAAGTTCAGCGATGATGCAATCCTACCACATTCACAGGGGCCGAGACCTCTGGATACATTTTGAACTGAAGTTCAAGGATGATGCAATCCCACCACATTCATGGGGGCTGAGACCTCCAGATACATTTTGAACCGAAGTTCAGGGATGATGCAATCCCACCACATTCACGAAGACCGAAGTCACTGGATCTATTTTGGATAGATGTATTGGGATGATACAATCCCTCTTCATTCTCGAAGATCGAGGTCTCCGAGTCACTTTTGGGCAAGTTCCCAAGGATGATACAATCCCACCACATTCTCGACGACCGAAGTCACCGGATCACTTCTGGACATATGTCCCGGGATGATACAATCCCACTGCAACATCACTAATCCCCCTTTCGGGGAAGGTCTTTCTGAACCACACCAAGCTTGTCTCGAAAGTGTTCGAACTTTACCTGAGACAGAGGATTTGTCAGCGCATCATCAATCAAAACCATATTCATCTACATCTTCAGTATGTGAATACTAAACTATCACCATCTGTATCTCCAGTATGTGAGTACTGAAAGCATCATCAGGTCACCATCATCTGCATCTACAGTATGTAAATACTGAAACATCATCTATATATTTAGTATGGGAATAATGAAATCATCATCATCTCTATATTTAGTATATAAATACTGAATCGCCATCATCTTTATCTACATTATGTAAATATTGAAACATCATCATCTGCATGTTTATCTTGAATGTAGAAATACCAGATTTCTATGTGTTACAATAGAACACAGGGTTCTCTGTTATCACAACTCTCGTTATCACATAGAATCAATGTAGTATCCATATTCAGTTCAAAGAGACTTGATATCAGCTTCTGAAGCCATATGGCTTCACAACTTAGTAGAGAAATCTGCTATGTATTCTGCTTCAGCCATGCTACGAGAAACACTGGACTGTTTCCTGCTAAACCATGAACTCATAGAAGACCCCAAACAAAAGCATCTACCTAATGTGCTTTTCCTGTCTGAGATACTTCCAGGCCAATATACATCTGTGTAGCCATACAATCTATACTCATGGCTACCATCATAATATAAACCAAAGTCTATAGTCCCTTTCAGATATCTCATCAAATGTTTTGCAGTTACTAGGTGAACCCGTCTTGGTTGAACAAGATATTGACTTAAGGTGTTCACAGCAAAACAAATGTCTGGTCTAGTATTTGTTAAGTACATCAATGACCCAATGATCTGTCTGTAATGAGTCATATCCACTAAATCTAATGAGTCATCATCTAACAGCTTCAGGTTGGATTCCATGGGTGTGGCCATGACTTTGCATTCCAACATATTGAATCTCTTCAATATCTCTACCGCATACTTTCCCTGGTTGAGAAAGATTTTTTCTGAACTTTGCCATACTTCCAGACCTAGGAAATAATGCATTAACCCAAGGTCTTTCATCTCAAATTCTTCTGCTAGTTTCTTCTTGCTTTCCATGATCTGTTTCTCATTTACTGTCAAGGATAAGTCATCCACATATAATAACATGATGACAAGTTCATCTTCTACAACCTTGAGATAAAGGTTAGGATCAGCATTACTCTTGGTAAATCCCATGCTCGACAAGAAACTATCTATTCTTCCATACCAAGCTCTGGGAGCTTGCTTCAGTCCATAGAGGGCCTTCTTCAACTTGCATACGTGATTCCATCTGGCTTCAACTTCAAATCCTCGTGACTATTCAATGTAAAACTCTTTCTCAATCATACCATTAAGGAAGGCTTGTATTTACTTCACCATGGAAGAAACTACCATGATAGTTCTGAAGGAAGTGTACCTTACTTCCTGGAGTAAGTGTCTCTTCAGAATTAATTCCCCCCCCCTTTTTTTTTGAAAGAAACCTCTGGCCACAAATCTTGCTTTATACTTCTCGATACTTCCGTCAGCTACATGCTCTATTTTGTATATCCATTTGGAGGATACAATACTCTTTCCTTCTAGTTTGGGAACTATATCCCATACACCATTCTAGTATTCTTTCATCATAACATCTTCCATGAGTTCGTCTTGTCAGATCATTAACATATCCTAGTCTTCTGCATTCAACTTTGAAGGTTGGAACCCACTTTAGTCTTGGTAAAGTCTTGATCCATCAAGAAGCTGTCCATCATGTCGTACCATGTCGAACTCAGATATCTTCTGTAGTCACTCCCCCTGAAATGGAGTATTATCTTCCTTCTTCATTCTGTACAGGTGGTTCTATGCTTGATATATACTGGTCAATAGAGTATGTCATGTCATAGTCTATTCTTTCTGAGGAAAATCATGAACCTTTCTTTGTACACTTGTTCTTGTAGATCCATATGGAGGATACTATGTACTTCCCTTTATGTCTTGAAATCATATCGTATACATCATTCCCCATGATCAACTGTTATTATTTGATCATAGTTTCTTTTATAGCATTCTTTTCTTCATCTTGAGTTATATCTCATACCCATGGTGGTCTTCATCCTTTGAGGTGGATCTACCGCTCTCTGAAGCTCTTTCTTCCATCATGGTGTCTCTGACCCTGGGAGCTTCAGATTCGTGTTTATTGAATTGTCATCACTTGTTCTTCGAAACAAGTCTCGTCCTTCTTTTCTTGTAGGAGGTTGTACAGGACCTTTCCATGACATCATTGATATTGTGCACTAATCCAATATGTCAGCAAAGAGGTTTGATAAGTAGCACTGGAGAGTTGTATAGCGCCATGAGCTACTTATCCATCACATGCATATTAGTAGTATTAATGTAAACAATCTATCATGCATAACACATCAACTGAATACAATCAAATGTATAACAAAACAATATCATGAAATGGCAATTGAATACTTATCTTTTATTTGTTTCATGGGTAGAATCCATCTTGATCATTCTGCTTTATCATCTTGTTTATTCATGAAATCATCATTTCTTATCCAAATGATAAGATGAATAAGAGGTTCTTCAAGAATTGAGTTTTTTCTTCTTCATATTCCTCATCGCTTGAAGGATCTTCTTTGAATGGTGAGAGCTTGATATTCAATTGCTCCCATCTTCTTCTTCTCTTCTTATTAGTCGAGCTGAAAGTAATCACTTACTTCTGGCATAAATTCTTCACATGAATGAATCCCATGATCTTGGGAGGCCATTCAAGGTGGCTATCACCACTTCTGCATACTTCTTCTTCTACCGCTTCAAGTTGTTCTGCATTCTGGATCTTCACATTCTTCAACTATTTTCTCAAAGCCATCTTCTGATTTAAGTTCTTATCTTCAAATAGCTTGATCAAGGAATCAAACATCTTCGGTGTCTTTAAGGAAGATACTTGCGGTATAATTTGATCCGTGATTGAATCAACAATGATGTTCTTGGCCTTGATCAAGTTATTCTTGTGTAAGTCTTTAAGGCTCATCTCCCTCTAGAACTGGAACCTCTCTACTCATGTAGGTGTCCAGTTCATTTTCTTCAGAGAGATCAAATACTTCCATGCTTGGAAGTTTTCAACTTCACCAAGCTTATCATCAAGCTGATGTGATAGATCATTTTGAAATGAGAACCTCAAATGCAAATAGCAGAAGATTAGATCTTACCGATTTGAGGTGTCCGTCTTGCTTCCGGAGCTGGCTGATCTAGGGTTTGTCAGAGAAAACCTAATTTTAAAAACTTGGAATCTTTCATATATGATTGGATATAAATATATATCTCTTCAAATGGATCTGTCCAATGTACTCCTTTTTTGAAAATAGTGGAGGGAAGCTCCCGGAACAGGAAGCCCTAGTTTTCCAATTTCTTCTGCAGAAATGCCTGTTACTGTTTCTATGATATCTCCAAAATTACTACTCCTATGTGTCTAAAATGTCACACTAAGGTAAACTCGTATGTCCCTGATCCGACAGCATAGGGTTCATCAGAATTGGTTTCACCAATTGGGATTTATGATCATTTTCCCAAGGTGACCTGTTACAGGACTGTTCAGAACAGTGAAGTTGTACGGCATGCTACGTGTCACTGGTTCATATTCAGGTTTGAAAATTTGGACCAAAGAAAGTATAGGCTGTGCTATTTCTGGAAAATCTTTAGAAATTCCATTTGGACCTCTGTAGCCCATGCTACAACAATTCTCCCTAGGTGTCGTGTTTAGGGATGAATTCTGGAAGAGGATGGAACCCTAACTTGGAGGGATCATATCTCCCAGAATATAGCGAATATGAGGCGGAATTTCGGACATAGTGTAAATCAGGATTTTTTATTTGGCCTCTGCAATTTTCAACTCTTGATCCTTCTCCAATCTCAGGATATGGTGAATGTACCAACACTTATCAGTTTTAGTATTTAGGGTTTTTCCAGATCGGGGGCAAACTAGGGTTTGACTTTCCTGGAGTTTCACCCAACCAAATTTCTTGATCCAGGTCTCTAAACTTAGATTTTGATGAGGAGAACAATCCTATGCTGGGCTAACTCAAAAATTCTTCTTCTGTAGAAAGCCCTAATTTTCCGCACCAAAACTGAAAGTGCTCGGAATCGAATTCCGCTTCAACAGAAAGATGCGCCCTTCAATGGAGAGTCAGTCTAGCCTTATTTTGCTGATTGATCATGGATAGAGACCCAAAAAAAGAATATGCCATAGATTCTTTAGCTGCACAATGTCTTCTTTTAGGGTGGCGCTGATACCATGTTAAATTTTCATATGCTTAGCTAAGACATCAGTATTTAATTTCATTTTCATAACAAAAGCATATAAACAGGATCACTGAAAGATAGACAAGCACAACCATACAAAATGAACACAAAGATTTATCCTGGGAAAACCCTAAAGGGAAAAACCCAGCAAAAGCTTCCTCAATATAGATGCCCCAAAACGATAAAAGATAAAACCAGCAAGGAGATCAAAGCCTGATCCTCCTCCTTCTCCAGCTACTTCTCTTCTCCACTAATGCGCTACACAAGTGAGAGTGTATGTTCCAAATGAGGAGCACTACACCTCTATTTATATTCATCCGTTCACTTAAGTTAACTCATATGTCATGTAGGCTTGAGTTAATCATGTAGGATTGAGTTACACATGTAGGCTCAAGTAACCACACTGGGGTGCTAATGACCCATATTTACAATTAGAGGGGACTGCCTCATGACTCTTATTAGTTCTTCTGATAAGGAGCATCTAGGTACAAAGTAATACAAGTGGTTCTCCTGGTAGGACCATCGGGGACCACAAAGAAATACATATAGAATATTCTTCGAAGTTACAATATTTCAACACCTGGATCGGTTAGATAGCGGTAATGATCGTGTTTCCTCTCTGGTGGATGGGATGGGATGTGACAGTGTGGTATCAAAGCTGCAGGTTGCAGCATTGGGCCTTGATGGGACAAGTTGAACAATTAACAGAGTTGTTGGTAAATGGTTTTTATTTCTGATTTTATTATGGAGCTAACAATTTTGTTTATTAGCAAGTTTTTTAGAATTATAGTCACGTTCAAAGGGAAGCATTCCAGATAGTGCAGTTTGGTAAAGTTGGTTTGGCTGAGTCATGCGAACTGATGTGTGTGTTGATGCACAAAAACCCAATGAATATACAGAAGATGCTATGGTAGAAAATGTCTGAGTTGGAAATGCTGAGACAAAGTCTAATGGGAGGAGGTTTCAAGATACTCCCCTAGATTTTGCAGCCACCATGAGAAGCCTAAGGGTGGAGATGCAAAGTTTTAGGGAAGACAATGAAATATTGGTTAAGGATTTTGGAGGAGCAGAATCAGCTGAATGTAGACATACTACAAAGTTTGACATACATTCAGAGGCAGAAGAAATCTGGGGACTAGATAATAAGACTAGAAGGAAGTAAGAGCACTGCTAGAAGAAGAAAGAGATATCCTAGTGGGTCATATGACTCGAAAGGATCCACTGGTGGTTCAAGTTCTTGTTCTCATGAGAATAAGAGAAAGAGGCGCTACTAGAACCGTTCACGTGATGAATTTAAGAAGGAAAGTCCTCCTACCTTCAATGGTGAGATAAAGAATGGTTAAGAAGATGAAACTTGGATTCTTGGGATGAGGAAATATTTCCAAGTCCAAGAATCCTATGGAAATATGAAGGCTAGAGTAGCCATATTCAATTTGACTGGAAGATCATCCATATGGTGGGAGCACTTCAAGCAAGTGAAAATATTAATGAAAGGAAGTTTGTGTGGAAACAGTTCCAGAAGTATTTCAAGTAGAAGTACCTCTCCGATAGGTATATGATAATAAGATCAAAGAATTCCATGGGCTAATATTGGGACATCAGACCATGGAAGAGTATGCAAACAAGTTCTTGGAGCTTTTGAGGTATGTTAGGTACATCAAATATGAAAAGGTAAAAATCCAGCGTTTCCTGAGTGGATTGTCTCAGTCCTACAAAGACATAATTGAGTTTTATGAACCTAGAACTCTGGAGGAAGTGATAAGGAAAGATAAGTATTTCTATGAGCAAAGAAAAGAAAAACCTGATTATCATAAGGCATGGAAGGACAAGAAGAATGATAAGTCTGACCAAATGAAGAAAGGTTTCAAACCTTCTAACTTCAGGAATCAATAGAAGAAGCCATCCCAAGTTGAGAAGCAACTAGCTAGAGTGGTGGGAGAAAAGATAAGAGATCCACAATAGAATAGAGAACCACTCCAATGTTGGAAATGTGGAGGACCCCACATATGCAGGAATTTCCCACTTGAGAATGAGAATGCAAGGCCAGCTTACAACTTTCAAGAGGAAGAAATAATGGGTCAATAGCAAGGGCCATCCCTAGGAACTATGCACTGGAGGACCGCCAGGCAGATCACCAGTTAATGTGGTTGAAGTAGCAGGTAAGATTCTTTTGAAATATGTTTCAATTTTGATTGAACCTAGTTCTTCTCACAATTACATTTCTCTTAGAGTAGTGTAGATTTTTTCTTTTAAGAAAGTAAAGCATAACAAATCATGGTTAGTTCATCTAGCCACTGGAACTAAGAGAAATGTTAGTGAAGTGGTAGAGAAATGCCCATTGGTGATGAAGGGATTGGTCACTTGTGTAGACCTGAATGTTCTAACACTTGGTTCCTATGATGTTCTCATTGGAATGGATTGGTTAGAAGATCACAGGGTAAAGCTCGACTGTTATAATAACAATTTTGAATGCATGGATGAAGAAGGGAACCCAAGATTTGTAAGAGGCATTCCAAAGGTGATTTCTGTGAGGCATATTTCAGCAATGCAATTGAATAAGTTTTGTAGGAAAGGCTGCCAGTTGTATGTAGCTCATATTGTGGAGGCAATACAGAATAAAATTCCTAGGTTGGATTACTTTCATGTGTTGCAGGAATTCAGGGATGATTTTCCTGATGAGATTCCAGGGCTTCCTCCAAAGAGAGACATTGATTTCACAATTGAGCTTGTTCCAGGAGCAGCACCAGTGTCCAAGGCACCCTACATAATGAGTACACCATAAATTATAGAGATGAAGATGCAGTTGCAAGAGTTGTTGGATAATAAGTATATCAGGCTGAGTGTGTCTCCTTGGGGAGCACGACTTCTGTTTGTGAAGAAGAAAGATGGTACACTCAGGTTGTGTATTGATTGCGAACAATTGAACAAAATCACTGTGAAGAATAGATAACCTTTGCCTGGGATTGATGACCTATTTGATGAAATGAGAGGATCAAAGGTATTTTCCAAAATTGACTTGAGGTCTGGTTACCATCAGGTGAGAATCAAGGATGAAGAAATTCATAAGAAAGCCTTCAAAACAAGGTATGGCTATTATGAGTTTGTAGTGTTACCATTTGGTCTCACAAATGCACCATCTACATTTATGTGCCTTATGAATAGTTTCTTCAGCAGGTATTTGGACAAGTTTGTTCCTGTTTTCCTTGATGACATCCTTATTTATTCTAAGAATGAGGAAGAGCATGAAGAACATTTGATATTGACATTGCAATTGCTCAGGGAGAATAAGTTGTATGCAAAGTTGAGCAAGTGTGACTTCTATAAAGATAGAATTCAGTATTTGGGTCACATTATCTCAGAAGAGGGTATATCTATGGACCCTGACAAGATTGAAGCCATTATGAATTGGCCTACTCCAAGAAATGTGATAGATGTAAGGTCTTTTATGGGACTTGCAGGATACTACATGAGATTCATTGAAGGATTCTCCGAGTTTGTACATGTCATCACTTCTTTGCAAAAGAAGGGGATAAAGTTTGAATGGAGATTGAGGTGTGAAGAAAGCTTCCAGTAGAAGAATCTTCTCATAAGCGCACTAGTCTTGAAAGTTGCATACACGGAGAAATATTTTGTAGTGTGTACTAATGCATTCGATCAAGGACTTGGAGGGGTTCTTATGTAAGCCAACCACATAATATGTTACGAGTCAAGAAATTTGAAGGAGCATGAGAAGAACTATGCCACTCAAGATATGGAACTTGCAACCATAGTACATGCTCTCAAGATGTGGATGCATTACTCGATGGGCATAAGATTTGAGCTAAAGACAGACCATTGTGGTCTGAAGTATTTGTTTGATTAGCCTACTCTAAATGCTAGGAAAGCTAGATGGCTAGAGTTTTTATGTGAGTTTGATTTTGAAATCAAGAACATAAAGGGAAAAGAGAATAAGGTAGCTGATGCACTCAGTAGGAAGGTGCAAGAAATGCACATGGAACCCATTAGTATTTTCCAATCGAAATTGAGGCAGCAGATTGTTAATCATGTTGCTGAATATGAATTGTATGCCCAGGTCAAGGACAAGTTGCAGCAGCAAATCCTTGAAAAGAAGTATGAGGGATATAAATTAGAAGAAGATGGACTTCTTACTTATAGGAACATAATTTATATTCCAAAGTTATCATATTTGAGGAGGGTTGTTATGGATGAGATCCATCAAGCTCCATATTCGGGTCACCTAGGATATTAGAAGACAATTGCTATAGCTAGAAAGCAGTACTTTTGGCCAGGAATGAAAAAGGCAATGGCTGAATATATTTCAAGGTGCATGAAATGTGAGTAGGTGAAGGTTGAGCACCAACACCCAGCAGGTTTGTTGCAACCTTTTCCAGTTCCAGAATGGAAATGGGAAGTTATTTCCATGGATTTTATTACAGTATTGCCAATGCCTTGGAGACAACATGATTCCATCATAGTTGTGGTGGACAAGTTGACAAAGGCAGTACATTATATACTGGTTAAGTCTACACATAAGACTGGCGACATTGCAAATATATTTATGAAGGAGTTTTTCAAATTGCATGGATAGATTAAGGAAATAGTCTCTAATAGAGATGTCAAGTTCACTTCCAATTTTTGGAAGGGATTGTTTGCAGATTTGGGTACAAATTTGAATTTCAGCACTGTCTACCATCCTTAGACTGATGGGCAGACATAGAGAGTAAGTCAAGTGCTTGAAGACATGCTTCTCATGTATGTGATGGAAAAACGAACCAAGTGGGAAGATTATTTACACTTGGTAGAGTTTTATTATAACAATGGACAACAAGCATCCTTGGGGATGAGTCCCTATGAAGCTTTGTATGGAAGGAGGTGTAGGACACCAGTGACTTGGGATAATCCAATGAACAGGGTTGTTCTTGGTCCAAAATTTCTCAAGGAGATGGAGCAGGAGGTTGTAAAGACCAGGCAGAATTCAAAAGCATCCCATGACAGACAGAAAAACTATGGAGATAAGCATAGGGTGAACATAGAGTTCAGTGTTGGGGATCATGTTTACCTCAGAGTGAGGGCAAAGAAGAATTTTGTTTCCGCCTTTCACACACATGGGGGGGGGG